>APFE031214714.1:0-20011 GCA_000404065.3 Pinus taeda | reverse complement strand
CTTCTGTATATTCTTTCACTGTTAAAGCTCTCTGTCTAAGATTTTGCATTTGTCTAAATAATGTTTGCTGATAATTACTGGGCAAAAACTTACCTTTTAACTTCGCTACCATTCTGCTCCAATTCTTGATTGGCTGCTTACCCAGTCTCCTCCTTTCCGCCTGCACACCGTCCCACCAGAGCGCTGCATGGCCTTTTAGTTTGGTGACAACAAACTTTACTTTCTTCTCATCTTCCAATTCTTCATAATCGAAGAATTTCTCCATACTATTAATCCAGTCGATCAGTTCTTCTGGATTTAGTCCTCCTTGATATACTGGTACTAACTGGTTCCATGGCCTGGCTGTTGATTTCATCACTCACTGAAAGAGCTTCATCTCAGGAGAAATCTCTACCGCTTCCTCCTCAGTAGCTTCAGCTTCGGGTTCACTCACGTCTCCATCATCTATGTTCCTGCCGGAGATTAACGCATCCAATCTAGCTCGCAGCTCCTCTATTTCTTCCCTCAATTCGACATTCTCAGCATGCCGTCCTCTTCCACCACGTCCACGTCCTCGTCCTCTTCCAACCCTGAAAACCATCCTTCTCTTGCTCCTGAGATTCAACTCTATGTCAGTGGATGGCTCTGATACCACTAATGATGGACCGGTCTCTGGCTCTAATGACAGTCTTCCTAGTTTGTTAGAAATATCTTCTATGACTTCGTCTCGGTCCCTTATCAAGTCTCTGCGATCATCAGTCATCAAGTCTACAGCTTCTAAGTTCTGCTATCAGTAATTTTAGTTTTTGCATGGCCGCTGTCCGTGCCAAAATCCTTTCTCTTTTCAATACTGGAACCCTTGTAAAATTGATTCATAAGCTTCCGCCTGCACGGCAATTTAATATCTACTGTTCTCAAGAATGAAAAAAAGAGCATAAGGAATGGTGCGTACAGAGCTCTTTAACGCACACACCATATACCATAACAACAACCCACCATATATGCGTTGAACGCACAGCATTAGCAGAGGTTTTGTACCGTTCTACAATACAACGCACAGCTTTTTAATAACACCACAACTCATACCATTTGACATTACAATAAATACTATTGAAATTACATTTGCAGCGTTTGGAAGTTTTGTTGGACAGCAATAGTTTATTACCATTAATTACCACAACGCTTACACATAATACCACAGCTTACCATCGGATTCTGCAAGCATACAATCATTAAAAAAAAACAGTATATGCACCGCCATTTTGAGGCACCTTCAAATCTTTCTTTTAATCCATAAAATATAATCAACAGCGCGGAAGAAAATCTCCTTTATTACACAGCTAAACCACATACTATCACCCACGGTTCCGGGCTCTCCATCCTCAATCCCAGACATTGGTTTTTTTCCTCCTTTTTAGAGCTGCGGATGCATTCATTTTCTCATTGCCATAAAAATTTCTAATTCCAGATTTTTACATGAGAGGAAATCTTCTCTCCTTGGCGGCTAAGTTTTTACATCTTTTTCCTTTTTTACTCATAATGTAAATATTTATTTAGTACAAAAGCGGTTTTTACCTAATAATTTAAGCTTTTTACCATTTAGTAAGTTTTATTCTCCATGCTAATCCTACTTTTAGAGAAAAGATAGCATGTCTTATTTTTTTTTCCTATTTTTAACTGAGGAAAAAAACATATTTTAAACATAGAAACTTCTCGCTTTTTCGTGTCTGAGTGGCATGCACCTGCATCAGTTTTAGTATATTACATAATTTATTGATCTATAATGGGAATTTGTACACGAGTCTCACTCTTAATAAAGAAGGAACAAACAGATATGAAGATTCTCCAACCTAGTGAAAACAAAATTCGGGTGTTAAACTGAGAAGCTTAGAGTAAAAATTAAAATTACCTTCTGAAGGTTTTCAATGTGCTTTTGTGAAAGTTCTCCTGCAAGAAAATAAAAAAAGTTAGCTTCAGAGAATAGTCTTTCAGATTAATCACGTTGTAAGGATTGGGTTGATGTTTCGAACCAATTAATGTGGTTCATCCTTAGGACAAGGTGAGGAACCAGTCGATGTGAGAGAATAAATAGCAAGATGCATCAATGTTCACAGTAAGCCATTCAAAATTAGTCGTTGGTGAAATAAAATTATTTAGGAATATGTGGCAAGAAGTTTATTACATTAACTAAAATTTTAGTTAGAAAATAGTTGTTATGTAATAATTAATTATTTAATATCGAGTATGTAAATAATTTATCATTTTAGAAAATAAAATAATTTGATTTATATAATATTATTAGGGTTGACCTATACGATGGGAGTTAGCTAGAAGATTAGCAATTGTCATGATATAAGAATCTTAAAATCAAGTAATATATTAAATTGCTAATATATCTAAGCATATCATATTATACTATTAAAAACTAAAATAATATATTTACCAATTCAAATAATAATATTAAAAATAATATACTTACCAATTCAAATAATAATATTATCTATGAATTACTAATCATTTTAGATAATAAAATAATTTATATAATATTATTCGGGTTGACCTATTCAATGTGAGTTAGGTAGAAAGTTGGTAGTTATCTTAAAATTAATTAATATATTTATCGATGCTAATAGTATCTACGCATAATTAAAAATAAATGATAATATTTGGTTAAAGATTAGTTGCTATGTAATGAATTGGTTAGTGATAATATTAAAAATAATTTATTTACTAATTTATATAATATTATAGTTAGGGTTGACCTATTCAATGGGATTAGGTAGAAAACTAGCCGTTATTATGATGCAATAAATAGGTTAATATTATTTAAAAATAATTAATTCATATAATAATATTTGAGGAAATTAATCATTATGTAATAATTAAAATATTCAATTTATATAAGATCGTGAACTAAAATAATTATTCAAGATTCTATAAGTTAAAGAGTATAAGGTTAAAACTTCATTGTAAGGAAAGATTCAAGATAAATATTATTCCCTCTATTTAAGAATCTATTCTTAAAATTACTAAAACCGACAAGGCCTATAAATAAACATTAAAGGGGACCACCAAAGGGTAGAGGATATATTATCCTCCTTCAAAGGGAGTTAAGAAAAGATCGGGATGAAGGTAAAAGAATCAATAAGATGAAAGCAGATAAAATTTTAGGATAGAAATCAGCAGAAGAATGAAAAAGGATGAGGGAGAGGAAAGGGCTGAGGAACTATGAAGTGAGAGCTGGAATCCAACTTTTACTTAATTTCCAGCCATCATCCCTATTGAGGTTTTTGGCATGCCTCTCAATCTCAATCACTTCCCTAAGCTTCCTGTAGTGGAAATGATCAATTTTAACAATGACTTTGGATTCTTCAATGCAGACATGATGTTTTGATTTCTCAGCATGTTCTGCAAGGGCCGAGGTGTAGGAGTGATTGTGTTTGATGTTAGCAGCATGTTCACTAATTCTCTGCTTAATAGATCTTCATGTTTCTCCAACGTAGGGGATACCACAGGAACAGGGAACAAGATAGACCCCTTTTGAGTCCTTCGGGTCAATAGGGTCCTTAACCGCTGTAAGAGATTTTTTAATGGTATTGAGAGGTTTGAAGGAAGAAGAAACATTAGTCTTCTTGAGAATATGGGAGATCTTATTCGTTGTTCCTTGGATATATGGGAGATAAACTTTAGGAATAGGATCGTCAAGAGCGGGTTTGACCTTTGTCTCTTTTCTAGCTTTGCAAAAGGCCTTAAGGCTAAGGGGTCTACTATAACCATTGTTTTTAAAAATGTCAAGAAGATGAGACTTCTCCTAATCAATGTGGTCACCATCATAAATTCTTAGAGCCCGGTTAGCGAGAGTGCTAAGAACCGTGAATTTCTAAGTTGGGAAATGATGAGAACTAGCATGGAGGTATTGTTATGTGTGAGTCTTATTTCGAAAAACTTGGTGAGAGATGGAACCATTATCCCTCCTAGAAAGGAGAATGTCGAGAAAGTGAAGGTGACCATTCTCCTCAACCTCCATAGTGAACTTGATGGAATCTGATTGAGAATTCAGGTGGTTGAGGAACAGATCAAGCTTCTCGCTTCCATGAGGCTAGATGACACAAGTGTCATTGACAAAACTCTTCCATTTTTTAGGATAGAGAATAGCGGAGGCAAGGGCCCTTGTCTCAAAATATTCCATGAACAAGTTTGCAACAATGGGGGAGAGGGGGGAGACCATCGCAACACCACAGGTTTTTTCATAGAACTCACCTTGGAAACTAAAGAAAGTAGAGGTGAGGCAAAGACCAACTAACTTGGCTTGCTTCAAGGTAGGCATAAATATTTAATTATGCATGAAGGGTATGTGTACTATAACCACATTGATACTGCTTCAAAGAATGAAGGGTGAACCAGTGTACCAAATGGTGGAGGAAAGGAAAAACGTGGAGAATGACAAATAATGAACAACATTATCCATTAAATGCATGGAACAAAGCCTTAAGATCTCACACAATGGATTTAAATATGATCCAATTTAGAATAGCTTGTGAATTTAAATCCCTGTGAGGAATGGGTTGCCTTCACGGTGAGTTGATATGGGAAAATGTGGTAATAAATTCCACATACATGCAGCATCGCCTCAAGAGTCAAATCTCGCCTGATTATATAGAGTATGCACCTGCAAGCCCAATTCCAATCATATTTTGGAATTGGTTTATCTTTCTATCAGGAGCTTTGAGTCGCAGGTGGATGGAAACAGAAACTACAGAGGCACATTCGAGCAAGCAAGACCAAGAGTGATTGTGCCAGTCGATAGACAACCTATCGAAGGCAGTTGTGTCAATGATGGAGTTGATGAATAGCAGAAGTGAAACGGAAAAGCGGGAGAAAGGGAATTGTTAAAGAAAAAATGTGAATGGTTGCAAAAGAAATTAGACAAGAAGTTGGCAATTATGGACGCAGAGATTGCAGTTATGAAACTTAGAATGAATGGAATGGAGGCATCCCCCAACAAAGAGATCAAGATCAGGCAAAAGGATATGGAATTTAGTGAGGACCACTAAAACAATGGGTCATAAGATTAGTTTATCAATGAGCAAGGGTGCACAATGCAACAGAGGAAAAAATAGACCCAACAACATAAGTTGGGCTATCTAGATCATGTTAAATCTCAAACTTGAAATATGTTCTGCAAGTATGTTTTATATTTAGGAGTTTTTTCTAAAGATTATGGTAGATGTTAGTGTATAATTGTAGTTAGAAGATCCACGAACATAAGAAAAAACTCTTCTGGATACACTGGAATGGTGAAACCTCTAAAAACACTGAAAGATGTATAAGGTTTTGGTCTTGTATCCAAACTCTCTTTTAATCCAAAATGATATTAAAAAAAAAAAACACTTTATTTTATTATTAACAACCTAGATCCAACCTAATTATGGATCTATCAAGCGTTGAGAGGGATCAAATACCTTTTCGCCGTAAAAGAGGTTTGCTTGTCAAGAGATTTGATCCTTGGATAAATCAAATTCTGCATCTTTGTCGTGATGATGAACCACATTAGTTGGTTCAAAACATCACCCAAAAACTAATGATGTGATTAATCTAAAAGAAGGTTCTCAAAACAATATGAACCATAGAAGTTTGAACTCAAATATTTGAACTCTCTCGACGCTTGGTATATCCAAAGTTAAGATGGATCTAGGTTGGTTTAATTTCCACCTTTAAATATGCTATAATCTACATGAATGGCATGGGTTCTCAATAACATGGGACATTTTTATTTTTAATATTATTTTATTTTTATAGGGTTATTTTTATTTTATTTGGACCGAGTAAAATGTTTACATTACAACATCTCTACTACACTAGGCTAGATAGCGTCTGTCAACACAATTATTAATTAATAATAATAAAAAAATATGAGTTACACATATATACATTTAAGAAAACACGTTAAAAAAGCATGTATCTGACAATGTGGACATTGACAATTTTTTTATTTAAATTAATGTAAATGAGCATAACTATCTTTGATATAAATCATAACTCTCTATTTATTAATTATTTTTAAAATATTTTATGAATTATGAGATTACATATTTTTATCTTTTCTGTATATTATATTTATTTTAAATATTCGAAAATCATTTTTGAAAAAATTTATATCCACTAATATTCTTATTTTTTATCAATATTACTTATTTTTTCTAATTTAAAAAATCACACTGATACAACTCTCAAACCTACATAATCTTGCCCCAAATTAAAACCGCAAATTCTAATAACTATTAAATAAATAAAAATTAACTTAATAAATAACCTTTTTATGGAAATCGTTATTTATTTATTGGAATCTTAAAACACATGAGTGAATATATTTCATCATACCTTGGTGGTTGAGAGTCTTAGTCATGAGATTATCTTTATGATTCAAGTAACCATAAAAATTGACCAGAAACCTTAAAGTACATGTTAATCAATTTGATTATGGGATCACAATGAATAAATAACCATAAATTTTGTAATAACTTGTCGTGATTGACTTATTAAATAACCTCCTTCAATAAAATCTTATTACATGCGACTGAATATATTTGATTGTGCTTTGATGGTTAAGACTCTCAATCATGAGATGGCAATAGATTAGTTTTAGAAATTTCAAGTAATATAAAGTAATTAATTTATATAAATATAGATATAAATATAATTAATAAATTATGGATATAACTTTAAAATCACTCAACTTCTTATACTCAATAAAGAAATAAATATAAAATATTAATTGAATAATGGATATAACTTTAAAATCACTCAATTTCCCATAACTTTTCTATTTTCCTTATTAATGATTTTACCCATGACACATTCACCATCTCGTTTGCCCAAACATGTTATTGTCTCCTTGTTTGCCATCAACCCATAGTTATTAATTTCTATTATTATTTTAAAATAGATGTTTGGAATTAAAAATGATTATAATGTGGAATTTCAATTATAAATATTTTATTTAATTATATCGGGATTCATATAATTATAATTATAAACATTGTTTAAATATATATGAATTTAGGGTAATATGATGGGAAAGATATTTTATAGTTTCGAAGAAGATAAAGTTGTAAAATATTTATGAGGCTTAAGATATATGACAAACAACCATGCTAAAGCTTAAGTCTTTTATCAAGGAATTTAATTAAACAAAAAAAATCAGGTACTTTCTCTCATTGCTTTCGGAGACTCTCTCCTTATTTAACATTTAGTGAAGGACTCCTTTCTAAGGAACAAAACATTAGAAAAAATTTATGAAAAAATTAGAAAGCAGTGATAGGGTTCTCTTCAATAGCATATTTCCATGTTTTATGTGATCTCAATAAGGATGAAGGCTTATCCGTTGATGAAGGGTGTAAACTAAGATTGGAAGATTTAAAAATCAATGGTCGAATTAAGCCCTATCCTATTCCTTACAGCAAAATTTCTTGGCATTGCACAATTACCAAGGATTGCATTAAAAATCATTTATATTATGACACGTAAATTTTGTTTTTTGGTAGGTTAGTTTTGTAAGGTATATACCTACAATATTCTATTATCTATTGTCCAATTCAAAATCTTTTAGAAAAAAAAAATTGTGATTTTACTAGGTAAAAAAACTCGCAAAATATTTTTTAATATATCTATGTACTACCTGATATATTCACTACCATCTAAATACAAACTTATATTACCTGATATATTCTTTTTTTTTATATAAGTAAGAGATGAACCTTCTATTAATCAAAATAAATTACATAAGTTACATAGAGCCCCAGACAGTAGGGGCGACACAGCCAATAAACACGGCTAACAACCACCTGACAATTCAAGACCATAAACTGACCCTCCTACAACAACAGTAGGGACAAAGCCCATTAGATAACCGGCAAGAACCACATAGCGTCGATTAGTACAAGCCCCGAACTATTCGTCAATAAGCAATAAGATCGATTAATCTGAGCCATTGAAATCAGAGTCCCGATCCAATGACCATCCTGGATATCACGCGGACAAGAAGCAAGGGGGTTAACCGCGCGATGAGAGCGGTTTTCCACCACCTCTCCTTGCCACGTGTTTCCTTCTGTATGGAATCACGTGCAATTGCTCCAAAACCTGATACCACCCGTGTCCCGCGCGATAAACCTCTTGTGCTTTTTGGGTTTTGTGGAACCCGCTTTGGTGCCGCTCAAAAACCCATTAGGCCTATACGATATTTGAACCTGGTCATGTGGGGTGTCAGGCCCCCCCGACGGTCCCATCAAGGGCCATGTGGCTTCTGGTGGACCTGCCCATAATCTTATCAAGATGGGGTCCACCTGAATAAGTCGGGTCCTGAACCTTTAAGTGAATAGCACTATTGATCTCAACCATTAAAAGAAACGCTCCAATCCAATGCCCCACAGAGATATCGTGCAACCGAGATGCATGGAGGTTAACTGCACGATGAGAGCGGTTTTCTCTCTCATCTCTATGCCACGCGTCATCTCTTGAATGGAATTGCCCAGTTCTTCCATTAAGCCGGAAACCAACCGAAGCCCGTGCGATATACCACTTGTGGTTTTGCATTCGTGGTATCACTGAGTGGAGACCGTCCATCCGAGCCTGCCAATCTGTTCACCTCCTTCCTTTCCGAGCTAGCCCTCGGGAGTTGCTAACAAAAACCCGTTGAGCCAAGAGAGTCTCAGCCATCTAATCATGTTATCGCTCACCTTGAAACCTTCCTCTGTCATTCTAATGCCCAGGGAAAAGAGACGAGAGTTTACGAACAGAGACTGATGACAAATTGGGCACTGTCCTGCCCATATTTGTTTCCAATATCAACATTGTTCAACCATGAATCCTAGTCTGCCTTTGCTAGAGTGGAACAGTCCTCCTGTAGCTGCTTGATAGAAAGAATCTCCCATGGTTTCCGAGAATCCTTGTCCTTGTTGACCACCCCTTCATTGGCCAGCCTATCTGCAAGCATGTTTGTCTTTCTTCTAACGTGCACAAATCTTATTGTTTAAAGGATTTGTATGTGTAGTTGGACACGGTGAAACACCTGTAGCAACCTCAAGTGCTTTGACACTTTGTTTGGTGAGGTTCCATTTTGAATCTTCTTGGCAGCTTTGACAACCAATTCCAAGTCAGCTTTGATTCTGACATTTGGTGGGTTTGCCTCCACTGGGATCTCCATACATTGATCTAATGCCAGAAGTTCCACCATGTTGTTAGTGCCCTTTTCCAGGTGTCCATGGAAGATTTATTTTATATGTCCCTTAGGATCATTGATGGCTCCACCAAAGCCAGCTTCCCCGGGGTTGCCTTTGGAGGCTCCATCAATATTGACTTTGAAAAATCCCTGAGGAGGGGGCTACCAACCCTCTCCCCTGTGTTTAATGTTCTCAGATCCTTCTTCACACCTTGAGGGTTGATGGCTTGAAGGTCCAGATTAATAAGAATTTGTATCTCCTGAAGTAGAGGAGGATTCGTCGGGTTCATTCTCAGAATGCTTCTGACCGTTTCCTTGAGCTATTTCAAAATCTGATTGATGATAATTTGGGGTTATCTGGCTTTGTTTTTGAAGATTCTTATGTTTCTTTCTTTCCAAATATTCCAGATGACAAAGCCTAGAGTTAGCATCCAGGCTTTGTTGATGATTTCATTTTTTGAGAAGTTTTTCCTCCATTTTGATAATGTATTGGATATGTTGAGCCTGTCCTTGTCGATCTATCTGAAGCTTGAGGCCACCTAATCCCAAATTTTGGCAGAAAAGGAACACAGATTAAGCAAGTGTTTAATCATTTCCTCCTACAAGCTGCAAAGCTGACATTTAGAGGGGCCAACGAAACCTTTCTTCATAAGGTTTTCCCAAGTTAGGATTTTCCTTTGATGAACAAGTCAAATAAATAATTTTATTTTCATCCATTGAATGGTCTGCCATAGCTCCTGCCAGACTTTCTTAGCTTTTACCAAGTTAAATCCAATGATTGCCTGTTTAGCCTCTTTGAGATTGTAGTTACCTTCATTGTTCTTGCCCCATCTTAATTGATCAGGAGAAGAGGAGACCAGAATCCTTCTTTGCTCTACGTTCTTAGAAAGAGCCTCTGCCATGCCCTTCAAAGGGCTTTCTTCATTGCAACTTAGATTCTTCTTTCATTTATCCTTGTTCCTCCCTTGATCCCAAAAGTCTTTTACTAATAAGAGACCTTTGTTGTCTGTGTCCCTTTTGAGGCCTGCCACTTCATTCCTGTTCAGGATGGGTTCCTGTTGCCAGCTTCCCTACCAAAAGTGAGCCCAGTCCCCAGCTCTAATTTCCAAAAAAAAGTGCTTCTTGGACAATGCTTTTGTTCTCCCATGCAAGGTTCCAGATGTGTGAGCCCCTGATTTGTCCTGTCATTCTAATGTGATCCTGTTCCTGCCAGTGCTTGGCATACTTTTGAGTCCAAAGCTTGGCCCATGGTGCTCTCTACTCCTTGATCCATGGCAACCATAGCTTGGCTCCCAAAGCTTGACTCAAAGTCTCCGAATCTTCCAGACCCAAACCACCATAGCTTTTGGGTTTGTAGAGCTTGTCCCAAGCAACTAGAGCCCACTTATTTTTCTTTTCCCCTCTACGCCACAGTAAATTCCTTTGGATGTTTCTTATTTTCTGCTTTATGCCCTGAGGAGCTGGGATAGCTGCAAACATAAAAATGGGAATGGCCTGCAATTCCGCCTTGGTGAGCACCAGATGCCCTGCAAAGTTTAAAGCTTTGTATGTCCAATTGTTGATTTTGTCCTGAAGCTTGTTTAAAATTGGTTTCCAAATATGCTTACACAAGGATTTGTCAGTAAAAGGAATGCCTAGATATTTGGAAGGTAAATGTTCCCTTTGAAAACCCAGAATTCTGGTCATATTTCTCTATATTGCAATATTAGTGTTAAAGAAAATAACCTTGGACTTGCTTTGGCTTACCTCTGTGCCTGTTGCCATAGTGAAGTCATTTAAGATATCTTTGATTGTTTTTGCCTCCCTAACTGTGGGTACACCCTGCAGCATCGTGTCATCCATAAATTGTTGATGAGTGTTGGCCTCTCCATCCGGGGTGAACTTGATTCTTTGAATTCTACCTTCAACATTTGCCATTTTGAGTGCTCTACCAAGCCCTTCCATCATGAGTACAAAGAGGAAGGGAGAGAGTGGATCACCTTTTCTGAGACCCTGGAAGGTGTAAAAGTATTGGAGGGAGTTCCATTAAGTAGAATGGAGAAACTGGTCGAGGTGACTAAAGCCATAACCCATCTTATCCAGTCTTGGTTAAAGCCATAGGCTTTAAGAATGGCTCTGATGTAAGACCAGCTGAGTTTGTCAAAGGCCTTCACAAGGTCTAATTGGATGATCATACCTACTTGCTCGCTGTGTTTGAGAGAGTGTACCACCTCATGGGCTTGGATAATGTTATTAAAATTCACCTTCCCTCCACATAGCTCGTTTGCTCCTCAGCTATGAGCAAAGGTAGAAATGGCTTGAGTATGTTAGCTATCACTTTGGAGATGATTTTGTAAACCACGTTACATAAGGCTATGGGTCTAAACCCATCCCAGGTGACAGCGTTTTCCTTTTTGGGGATTGAAGCTATAAAGGTTGCATTTAGTTCCCTTAGAACCTTTTTGTGTTTCCTTGAGTCTTCAACTACCTTGAGTATGTCCTGTTTGACTGTATCCCAGCAGGCTTTGAATAAATTGACATTTAAGCCATCTGGTCCTAGTGCTTTTCCATTTTGCATTTCCTTGATCACCTCACTAACCTCTTCTTCCGAGACTGGCTGTTGAGATTGTGGTTGTCCTCCTGGGTGATCAACCTGGGATGTACCGAGTGATCTTCGCAGTGAATCTGGATATGTCTTCCATTAGCTCCTTTGCAATGTCCAAGAAGTGTTGTACTAGAGTCGACTCCATGTCCTTGTGAGTGACAAGTTCAGAACCTTGAGAGTCCTTTAGCTTGATAATTCTGTTATGTGCTCTGTGAGACATAGTAGATTTTTGAAAGAAATTAGTGTTCCTTTCTCCCTCTTTGATCCACTGGATCCAGGATTTTTGTCTCCAAAAAGTTTCTTCTTGTAGACAACGTTTCTCCCATTCTTCCTACAAAGAATTAGTCAGTTTCTATCTTTCCTCATTGAAGCCCTCTGTGATATTGATCATATTGACCTCCTGGAGCTTTTGTTTCGTACTCATTCTGGTCTTGATGATATCACTAAATTCTTTTTTGTTCCAATCCTTGAGTTTGGATTTAGTGTATTTTAATCTTTGTTGGAGCAGTACATCTTAGTACCCTGGATGTTCAAATCCTCCTTCCACCAATTGGCAATGTTTCTGGTGAAGTTGGGGTTAGAGAGCTAAGCATTTTCGAATCTAAAAGGCCTATTCCTAGGTGTGCCCATAAAGGAAGCTTCTAGCTGTACAGGCCAATGATCCGAGCCACCAAAGGGCAGAATGGACACTGATATGGTTGCTCCTGAGGATGAGATCCTTAGAGACAATAAACCTATCCAATTTTGATGCCACTTGGGAAACTCCACTCTTTTGTTATTCCAAGTGAAGGTCCCATTTGTAGTTTCAGTGTCCACTAGTCCCATGTTCATGAGAAAATCTTGGAAGGCTTCAAAGTCTCTGCCCAGCTGTCTGGTGCCTCCTTTTTTCTCCGAGGGAGATCTTATCATGTTGAAATCACCTGCTAGAATCCAGTGTATGTTGGGATAATGTGCTCTGAGACCTTCCAAGGAGTTAAGAAGTTTAAGTTTCTTTGCATGTTGTTGAGGGCCATACACATTAGTTATAATGTAGGTCCCCTTGTCCCCTATAGGCTGGCACACCAGAGAAAGATAGTTCTTGGATGTTTCAGCATCTAGAATTCCCTGCTTCCCTGGATCCCATAACGTGAGAATCCCTCATGCAGAGTTAATGGATTTCACCTCTAAATAATCATAGTTAATTAACCATTTATTATGGATTTCTCTTATTTTTTCCACTGAGCATTTTGTTTCTTGAATAAATACCATGTCTGGTTTTTCCTCTTTTCATCTATTGCTGAGATTTCTCTATTTTGTTCTACTCCCTAACCCTCTTATATTCCAGGTTGTGAGCTTCATTAAGAAAGGTAGTAAAAGAGTAGCTGGTAAGATCTTTCATCTTACTTGAGTTAATCATCAGTTTCCCACACTTTGTTAGCAGCTCATTCTATCTTTTCCTTCCTTTTTTCCTTCCTGAGATTTTTGGAAATGATGTCTGCAAGTTCTCCATCACTTTGACCCCACTATGTTCTTGGATTTCGTGGTTTCTTTTGACTCCAGTTCCCTTTGATTGTGCCCTCCATAGATAGAGTTGTTGGACTCGATCATAATCTTCTTTAGGCAGTGAGTCCACCCCTTTGTTCTTTCCCTGTTCCAAAAATTGCTCTAGATCTAGATTCTCTCTGTCTAGTATCTCTTGCAGTTCATGATCCTCTGTGTCTGCCTCACTTGGAGTCATTTCATGGTCCTTGTTGATCTCCATGCAGCGTAGTCCCTCTATTTGCCGATCGTTTACTGGGATATCCTCCATTTGGGCTTCCATATCCTGCTCCTTAGGGATGTTATCCTCGACTAGGTCTATTTCCACATTCTTCTCCACTTCCTCGAGGATTTTGAAGTTATTGTGTCTTGTCTGTTTATCTTCGCTTGTCTTCTTATTTGATCTTTTCCCCCTTTCCCTTTGCCTCCAACCTTGGTAAAACCCTCACGATCTTTGTTCATAGGGGTCTTTCCATTATTTTCCATATAGTCTGTGGGGAAATCTCTCAATAGATGGCCATGTTCATGACATTTTCGGCATCTAAAAGGTATGTGCTCATAGTCTACCATTTGCATCCATTCTCATCATATACCTCTAAGATTATTGCATCCGGGAGGGCTCCAGATAGATCCATTTCCACACATATTCTAGCGAGGGAGCTATATTTACCTTTGAGAGTTGCTTCTGATATTTTCACAAAATGCCCCAGCTTGTTGCCTATGATTTTCAGTGACTCTAGTTCCCAGTAGTCCAGAGGTAGTGAGTACAGTCTAATCCAAACCGATACAGATGTGAATGTTTCCCGTTCCGGGACAATATCATTGTCCATGGCTGCATGTAAAGTCCTGTTGCAGCATAGAAGTACGGTCTCCCTTCAAACACTCTATCCTTGTCCTCTAGGCTTGCAAACACAACCATGAAGAAGCCCTTTGAACCCAGATGCAAATGTATCTCTCCTTTGGGCTTCTAGTGGCTCCTGATCCAAATGTGTAGAGCTCCCTCCGTTGGCCATATTGGTTCCCATAAACTTGCAGATGATCGCATGTTCTCTCATATGGTCCCTATGCGCTTGAATCACTAGATCACTTAATATGACCCTTGGGATGACGCTTGATTTGGGCTTGCATGCTCCCGTAGTTTTCATTTGAGGTCTTTTCTTGCTACTGCCTCCCTTCTCCCTTTCTAGACCAGAGCCTTATTGTTCTTCTTCTTGATTTGGAATCTCATTGCATCCCATTGTTTATTTTCCTCTTGTTTTTGCAGTTTTTTCCATCGGTATTTGAATTGTTTCCCTCCCTGCCTCCCTCCGTGACGGCTTGACTATAGGAGGGAGCAACGCTCCTTCTTGCACGACCCGCCATGAAACCCTAAAACCAAAACTAGCACCAACTTCAAGTTTTTCTCAATTTGCAGAGCGTTTTCTCCCTTCTTCTTCTCATCTCATATTACCTGATATATTCACTACCATCTAAATACAAACTTATATATAAATACAAAATTCTCATTCTAATTTAAAAATAAATAAATCAAAATTTACACCAAAAAATAAAAATAAAAAATAAAAAATAACACATTTACATTACCAATTAACCCAATTATCATTAACAATTTTTTAACTTTAATCAATTACACTTCTGTTATATTCTACCATCTTAAAGTCCTCCTTTGAAAATAGAATACGAAGAAGCAAAGCATTAGGTACGAAACATCCAAATTTCCACTTGATAGATAGCATGTGCATGCCCATTTCCATGAATATAAACTTCACCATTAATATCAATGGCCAATGTTACATAGAGATTACCAAGCTATTCCACGTCCACATCTAGAGGTGGCCACACAACTATAGAAAGTCAATACTAGAGGTGCCTGACCATGTTGAGAAAGCAATTAAATTAATTAGTCATGAGATTGGCTAGACTTCTATAATTATATTTTAAAATGGTTTTTAATTAAAATTTAAAATAGGTTATTATTTATTTTAAACTTTTGGGTAAAGAAAAGTTTTTTACCTTTGTAATATTACTATTAATTGTGAATATTAGAAAATTCAATTTATTTGTCTGAATTAGCAAGAATTTATGAAATCAAAGATTAATATGTTGAACTTTCCAATCAAAACTTCTAGGAGTTTTTGAAGGTGTTGAATCCATCATGCAGTAAAAAGCAATTTAAAAACACGCAATGCAAAAAAAACCAAAAAAAAAAAATTGTAAACAACAAAAACCATATTTTGGCCACAATTTTTTTCATCGGATTTCACCAAAATCCACCGGAAACTCAAAATGTTACACTTAAAGCTACCCTTATTTTAAATTATTTGTTTAGGTATTTATTATTCAATTATTTATTATAATTTAATTTTTTATAGTTATTGTTTAAATAAGCTATGAAGTGATTATTTTTAACTACTTAAAATAATGTGAAAGGAAGTTAAGATTTTTGGTTTGAAATTTATTGAGAATCATTTTGGATTGAGGAAATTGCAAATATCATATGTTAATATTGTATATGTTGGTTTTAGTATGGGTCTTCAAGTGTAATCATTCGTTACATAGTTCGCCGATAATGTTTGTCCATTATGGATGGCAGTATGAAGGTAGGTGGTCATCATGCTTCATGGTCGTGGTTATCAATATCTATACTCACAACTTGTTTAAAGACACACCTTGTTAGATGGTTTCCTTAGTATGGATTGTTATATGTTGTTTTCTTGTTTCTTATTCAATTGGTAGAGGAATCCTTATGTCGGTTTCATTGCTTTGTTTTAGTCTATTTCTATTTTAGAAAGTTTACTCTACATGTCAAAAAGTTAGTATGGATTCTCCTTTGTTGCATGGGTTGTAATGCCTTATGTAATCTACTTAAATTTTGGATCTTTGGTGAGAGAAGAGTTACCTCAGTGTTTGTGTGTCCCTAGGAAATTGGTTATTTTATTATATGTCTAGTTTGGTGGTCAAGTGGTTCTTTCTCCAAGGGTAGGGCTTCTGTCTACAGGTTGGGTAGCTCTTCTTCCAATTTTAGGGCCTTGGCTCTTTGGTTGGGTTTTTACCTTTCCATTTTTTAGGAGTTTATTTGTTGTTGAATTGGTGCTCTCACATAATTTTGGACTTCCTTCAATTGTTGGGGGTGTTATCCTCTCCACAAGGAGTTTCAAGAGGATTATAGGAAGTTTTCCTTCTCTATTTCATTCAGGGCCCCTTCTTGCTACTACCTCCTCCTTGAAGGCCTTTGTGGAACATTTGACAAGGTTGGAGAAACCTTTATTTTGATTTGTTTGGTCTGTTTCTAGTCTCTTGTGACTTTACTTCTCCTCTTTTACAAGTTCTCCTTTTGGGTTAGGTTTCAGTCCATATTGCAAGAGAGGAAGCCACTCTTTAGTTTTCCCTCTTGATCAATATGGTGCATTGTAGAGTTCCCTCTAGGAGGCATAGTACCAAGCGGGGTCAACCCTCTTCGTAGCCATGGGCCTAATGTTAGTGTGTTTTCATGTCACACATGAAATGAATTAATTCTAAAACAACATGTTTTAGTCAACTCCAACATTGCAAATATTCTTCACGTAAGTCCAATATGGATGGTTTCTCTTTTGAAAAGAGAGAAGACAAAAAAAGATATCATAAAGGAAGAAATTTATCATGTTATTTTTCCCATTGGATATCCATATGTCTTAACTTCATCCAACATTTTATGGAACAAAAGAAAAAGGGCATATGCCAAAGATATAATTAATTTCTTCACATATCTCCATGATTTCATTTTTTATCATTATTTTCATTATTCATGTCATTTATTCATTTTTCATTTTACCAAGTATTAATTCCATGAGGAATTACCTTACCTCTTCTCTTTTTTACTTAGTAATTTATATTAATATTTTCCATAGGCATTTTCCAAGTTGTACAAAACATTACCTCACTTTATATTCTTCCTCGCAACCCATTCCTTTATAGGCACGTTCCTCCCCACTTCATATTCCTTTACACATTCCTTTTGTCCACACACCTCACACCCCATTCTTTATTGATTAGTCATTTTTACCTTTTTAATTTTCTAAACTCCCGCATCTCAATTTCACATTATATCATTCCTCATATTATTTTTATCCAAAGTATCTGTAACATATCTCATTATCACACATGGTATCCAATTGGACATATCATAGGGTGACACTTGGAAGGTATTGGTTGGACACAAATGATTGGTCAATGACTTAGCATTATGACTAGAAAATGAGATGATAACCAAGAACTAAGATTCCATGTCTCTTTCTACTTCATATATAAATAATATGAGAAACCCATTTCTTTAGAAATAATTATAAATTCCCTCCCGTAATGCATGTAGGATGAGTAGGGTATATTTATAAACCAAAAGGCCCATATTCATTTGGAATAGATCAATGCTTATTGTGTCACTTCATGCAGATCAACAATGGTTAAGCCATCAATTTATAGAGACCATAACTTGAGTTCATGATGTCCAAGTTAGGCAAATGAGAACTTGCTCAATAGTTTGAAGCATGAAGAATACATTGGGAGTGGTTTCTAAGCCTAAAATTATAGATATACATTCAAAAAATTAAAATAATAGTCATGAAAAATTTTGGGCCTATCACCAGATTATTTTTTTAAATGATTTATAAAAAGGGAAATCTGGAATATCTGAAACAGGGCCCAACTTGGAGGATGGATTCATAACTTCATTTTTCAAAATGGATCTTTATTCAGTTAGCATAAAGAAGAAAAACCTATCTATCATGGAGTTGCAAAGATGAAGACAAGATTATAAAGGAAGAACATCACAATCAAAAGGGGGTTGGTTAGAGAGAAGATTCATTCCACCAATTGTCCTTCTACAATTTTGTGAGTGTCCTTTATACCATTTTGAAGCAGTTTCCTTTCTTTCTCCCTAGTCTTTCATCATCCATCTTTATGAATTGTCTTATATATTTCTAAAGCCTATCCCTTATTGCAATTTCTCTTTTTCTTCTCGGTAACCTCATATTATTTGGTCCATGGAAGCCCAACCCCAATCCCTTAGGGATGAACACTTTTATTTTTTATGCTAGAGTATCATTAGGCTCTTACTTTATTCAAAACTCGAAGTCTGTAAATTTTTATTCTTTGACTCTCATGGAGAGATATTTTCAGGAGTGCATTTCATTTATGGTTTTGAGACTTTTGTATCAACAATGAAATCTCATGAATGTTATCTTATGACTCTTTATGATCTTTGAATGCATGAAATTATTTTATAGTTCTCTAAATATCTGGACCATTTCTCTACTTTCTAACTATTGATTTGCTTTAGATGTGCTTTCCTCATAATGTATGAATGGATGTGTACTATGGAATGAATTGTTGGATCATATTTATTTCTAATATTATTATATTAGTTTCCTTTTAAAACACTTGGTCCACTCACAGGTAAATGTGTGGAATGATCATATTTCTATGCTTTGAGCTATTTTGAATATTTGAGTGAATGAAAGAGGAGTACCACCATGTAGGGGGAACATGAACAAGTTCTTGAGAAGTTGACTATCTTCCTTGACTGGGAGAGACATTAAGACCTAGGCGAAGTCTTGACATTTCATTTCAAGATACAATGAGTCATCCCAATTGGAAATTCACAGGTTAATATATGGAAGACGAAGTGTGCTTTAATAGAACATTCATCCCCAACCGACATGTGGAAATTAAAACTAGCAGTTGGATTATGGAAACTAGCAATACTAGGTCTCCTTGGACTCAATAAATGTAAAAAAATTGATCTCTATTAGAAAATAGAAACTCTAATGGGATGGAATCTTATGGAGTGTTGAGAGGCTCAACGAGAGCTACTATTGTGCATTGATGAGGTTCTACAAAAAGTACAGAAATTGGATGACAAAATATCAATCCTAGTAAAGAGGTTAGTGTTGGCATTATGGTACATATGTTGTACTTGATGGCAACCCACTCATCTCAGATGATAAATTTTAGTGCAGCAAAGTTCACGCACTTTTATGCAGAGAAAATTTTATTTCATGTAGAAAAAAGTTCACGGACTTTTATGCAAAGAAAAGTTTATATCATGTGGAGAAAAGTTCATGGAATTTTATGCAGAGAAAAGTTTATTTCATGTGGAGAAAAGTTCATGGAATTTTATGCAGAGAAAAGTTTATTTCATGTGGAGAAAAGTTCATAATTTTATGCAGAGAAAAGTTTATTTCATGTGGAGAAAAGTTCACGGAATTTTATGCAGAGAAAAGTTTATTTCATGTAGAGAAAAGTTCACAGACTTTTAGTGGAGACAAAGTTTATTTCATGTGGAGAAAAGTTCACGCACTTTCATGGTTGGTTCATGGTATTGGTCCGACAGGTTTTTGATCCTATGGTTTTGGTCTGTGGTATTGCATCCAAAAGTGTTGATCCCAAGTATTGGGTTCATGGTATTGTGTTATTATGGTTTTGGACCGTGGTATTGTTAAAGGCCTAAGACTATAAAAGAGGAAGGAGATCATTTGGCAAAGCATCATCTGAATTATTGAATATCTGATAAAGTGCTAGATCTGGAAAACTGTGATTGGGTTATGGTGCAGATCTGGATCTGAGCTAAAGAGGAATCTCACCGGTTGATGGAGAACAAGATCTAAGGATAGATCGGGATCAAATGGTTTGAAATGAACTATCTCTATATATTTGATTATGCTTATTCTAGATCTGTA
>APFE031214703.1:18640-39855 GCA_000404065.3 Pinus taeda | reverse complement strand
GGTTTGAGGCGTGCCCATAACCCCACTTTTTAGGGTCTGGGGTAGTGCCCCAGAAAATTTTCGTTTTGGACCCTGTTATCACAAAACCTAGCCCTGATAGGTTGTTGACCATGAAGACCTTGTGTAACTCATTCAAACCTACTTTTGGCTGAGGCTTAGCCTCCCCAACCCGAGAGGGCTCTCTCACAAGATTAAAGATTTTGACAATGAATAAGATGGCTAACTCTATGAAACAAATGAACAAGTGTAAATGGTTGAAACACAATTAGAAAATATTCATTGGGCTTATGGAGTCAAATATGCTTCAGTATGTTAGTAATGTTAGCTTTACATAGAAGTCAGGGCATCTAGAATTCAACATATAGAGAATACATCAGAGACATATAGGACCACACAGTTTATAAATGTATGAAGGAAGTTAGAGCACAATAGTGATTTCTAGGTAATCACATATTCATATCACTGTAGATAACGAGAAGAGGACAATACAAGACATTCTGAACATTGAACTCCTTCTTATTCCTAAGAAGTAAAGCCAAACAATGCATTACTTAAAACAAAGTATTACACAAAGCACAATATGAGAGTTTCTCTGAAAATTTCCAACCCTTGATGCATTGCATTTTCTCCTATATATAGAGCTCCTTACATAACTGAGATTCCTCCTCCAGCATGAGGGGAATTCGAACTCTTCCTACTATGACACCTATTGATACTTAAAACTAACTATTAAATGTAACTGATTGTTGACTGGTAGTTCTAGAGACCTAAAACAATTAGGAGTATAACTCCTCATGATATTGGTAGTAGCATTTATTACAATCCAAACTCGTTCTCTAACAAATGGAATTCTTTCAGCTTAGATGTGGTGATGGTTTGAAACTACCTGATGACCTTTGATGCCTCATCCCTGTGCTGTTCCTGGAAATTAGGAAGTTGTTCCTATTTTTCTACTTTTGGCCTCCACAAGGATCTTCGAAATCAATTATCCCTTTTGTTTTTCTTAATTTCATAAAAATGCATTGGGTTATCTTGTTTTCCATACATGGTAGACCTTGATCATATACACGTGTTAAGACAAAACTTCTTTAATGGTGCCCAGAGCATTATGAAACAATACTGGCTATGAAATAATGACCATTTTCATAACATATAGCTTTAGAGTTCATGGATTTCCTTCCTTTACTTATTTCGCTCTTGTTGGATGTTTACACTTTGTAAATGATCCTTTTCAGAACTTCTTCTTCAAAAAGACTTCCCTTTGTCTCTCAAAAATGGTCATCAAATCATAATATGCAGCTACAGCAGTTTCATAGCGCGCTACGAAACTGCTGTGCGTTAGGCATCACCTACAGCAGTTTCGTAGCGCGTTATGAAACTGTTGTGTAATTTCAAAAACACAGTTTTAAGACCAAAAGTTAACCTTTTTGAGTCTTTCTTTTGAAATGGCTTCTCCATCTGTCATGAAGCTGTTCAAAACTGAATATAGTAGACACCATTCTTCAAGGAAAACTTCAAAAGGTAATCTATCAAAATTTAGGACTTAGCCTTACTTGCTGTGTGATTTCTTTTAGCTAAGGATGTCCTTCACGCTGACTTAGTTGTATCTTCAAATCTTCGATTTTCCTCTTCATAATTCTGGTTCCAGCTCTTAGTTTTGCATTGACCCTTCTGATGTATCTTACCTCCTTTATTGCAGGGACTGTCCAGGTGTAGTATTGAGCATGACAATTGACCACTTCGGGTATTGAAATTGTTTTATCTTCCTACAGAGCCTCCATTTTATTAAAATAAGCTTCCATGATTGCATGTTTCCTTGAGAATTTTTTTATTTATTTATATTTTAATTTATTTAATAATATTTATTTTTATTATTTTTATTATTTATTATTTTTAATTTTTAATTTTTAATTATTATTATTATTATTATATAATTATTATTATTATTTAATTTATATATAATATAAATAATATATAGAGAATATAAATATATAATAGAGATATATATATATATTTTTTTTATTTTTTTTTTTTTTTTTTTTTTTTTTTTTTTTTTTTTTATTTTTTTTTTTTTTCGGTTTGGCAATTTTCAAGATTTCCTAACTTCAATTTCTTTTCCAATTCTTCAAAACTACATTCCTCCTGTTGAGAGATAACTGCCTTACCTATATCATTTTTATGCAACTGCGATGATGTTTCTGATGAAGCCATAGGTCTTTCATGAGATTTTGTTACCTCCCCTATTTGTTTACTTCTGGCAGTGCCTCTTGTATCTCTCTTGAACGCCTTGTCCTAGGTCTTCTTGGCTTAAAAACAAATTCAGAGACCTGATCATCAAATTCGAGCTTTTTAGAGGTTTTGGCCCTTTTTGTTTTGCCTTTACCTGTTTCTATCAAGTCTGCTCGAACCAGAGGAGATTCTTCAATGTCAATTACTTGAAGCAAATCATTCAGACTTCCTTTTGAAATCAGGGTTGCCTCAGTAACCACTGTCTTACCTTTTTCTTTAGCTAACTGGTTCCTGGTTACTCTTCTTTGGACCGTTTCACCTGTGGATTGTTCATGTACCCCTTCTTTGACCTGACCTTTCCCTTTTTGTGCCTATTGGGGTGTGTCTTGGATTACTAGTGGTCTTGTGGGCTCCTTTACCCGTTTCCTAGCTTTCAACTTCACGAATCTCCTTGATCTTGTTTCTGCATGATGACTAACTATTGGTGGAGAAATATCCATAGCCTGAGGACTGAGACCAGTTTCATCCTTGAAGCCAAACATAAACATGAACATGGACCACTCCCTATCTATTTTCTAGAGCTCATGCAAAAGGATCAACTTTACTAAGCCATGATGAAACAACAAGGTCTCACAGGCTTCCTTCTTCAACTGAACTTTGTCACACATTTTGCCTAATCTACGAAACAAATAGAAAGGCAAATCAACAAATATCTTTCCAGTGAAATGAAGCAGAAGCTTGAAGCGATAAGAATACACCTTATGATACCTCCCCTCACAGGTGAAGTATCTTTGTATGCAGCTAAGTAAATTGGCATATGAATCTTTGACAAAACTCCTGGGCACTGATTTGTTTAAGTCTGAATCAATGAACTCTGGATTCAAAAATTCCTTGCATGGAGTCATATCAAACTTGAAATTTTTAAACCACTTCTCCTATCCCCTTGGAATTTCAGTGACTACAGATATAACCTCTAGTGAGATTGGTAATTCGAGCACCCCAACTTTCAAATTCAATCTTGTGAAATTTACAGCAAATTCCCTAGTGACTTGCACATGGCCTCCTTGAAGTTTCTCGCAAAATCTCCAACAGCCAACCTGTTTGAAGGCTCGTTCAACTTCATTGTTCTTTAGGATAATATCTTAGCCTTCAGGTTCATTCCTCAGACACCTGCTTGACCTATGATCTTTGCTTTCTGTAGACCCCTCCATGGAATTCCTGCAAAGTGAACATTAAAGAAGCTTGCACCGTCTTAATCTCGAACACTGCCTCACTGGAAATGGATAAGGAAAGTTGCCTCGCTTGATCTTCAAAGAATTCTAATTGAAATCCTGTCAATTTTCTCCTCATGCATGAACCCAAACATAATCATGACTGTGAATACTTTGCTCCTTTTTGAAACTTGAAACCTGAGCGTACCAAGACACCTAACGACCCTAATGATGAGAATAAGCGATTGAATGTGATAGGCAAAGTGTATGGGCTGACAACTGATGATGTAAAAAATAACAGATTTTGATAGATTTGATAGTTGGATGAGATTTGCTACAGATCTGCTCCAATCCCCGATTTCATAGCGCAGCCAATGCAAATTCTGGGTTTTGCGCTACGAAAACTCCTAAACTAGGTTTTTGTGCTATGAAAACTCCTAGACAGTTTCATAGCGCATAAGAACCTTAAAACAAATTTGATACATGGAATCTATGTGTGTTGTAGGACCAGTGATGGGCAAGAACGGAGTGTTGACCCTATTTGACCATACCAACAAGACTCTTTTCTAGAACTTAGACACTAAAGCAACTATGGAAAGACTAGACCAAGACTAACACCAATCTTTTGGAATAAAACTGATGCTCATAATTTAGAAGTAATTTCTTAAGTGATAACACATTCAATATCTTGGTAACTACATCTAAAAACCTAATATGTTGACCCCATTGCCCAATATATTAATTTCTTCATCCCAACCAAACCCTATTTCCAACACAACCGTACTGAAGATCTACCCATTGTTTGAAAACACAGTCAATTTCTAAGATTAATGATTAGGTTGTCAGAGAGATACCTCTATGGATTAAAGGGGCTAGCCTTCAATCTACAAGATTGGTTTGAAAAGGTTATCTTAGGAAGTTTTATGTTGCAGCCAAGAAACATTATGAGTGTTAACATCTTGGCGACCATACTAGGGAAATGAACGTACATATTCCCCAATATTGTTTTTAATGATGAAATCTACTTTTTGAGGGCAAACAGAAAGTTAGATAGTAGCATTGGTTGTTCTATTTGTTGTGGTGACTCCACAGTTCAAGTTCGAAGTGACTCTATTCAAAATTTTTGCACATAGAAGGATTCACACAAGGAAAAACCTTGATCCTAATCCACCCGAGATCTTGACAAGTCCTGAAAAACTCTTCAGAAAAAGGAAGTCTGCAGAAGAAACAGGTACCAATCTTTTAGAAAAGTCTTTGTCTCTACCTAAAGAGGTAAAACCTATTGAAGACATCCAATTTGATATCAAGTTTGAGAATACTTTATTTAGGTCAAAATCAAAGTCTAATTTGTCAGAAATGGTTCTTGATGAGACAAAATTTAAAACTTATATTCCTAGTATTTTTTCTCAATAATTAAGTGTATTACAAGAAGAAAAAGATATTTGGTTACATTTTTTCATAAATTAGAGCATTTAGTTCATCAACTTCAAGTAGTTATTTCTAAATCCCCTGCATTTCAATATTTTGTCCCACCTTTTTCTCCTCCACCTGTTTCATTTCCATTCTCCATTCCATATTGTTCTTCTCCAGTTGTTTCTGTTGGATCTTATATCCATATTTCATCAATTGTTACAACAATAGTTTCACTTCCTTTGCCATCTCCACTCGAAATTCCTAGTGTTCGTTTTTCAACCTCATCTCGCACAACCATGGCTACTAAATATGCCCCTTTCAATCTCCAAGCTCCACCACATGATCTTCCTCTAAATTATGGTCAATGTTTACTTCAGTTTGATGGGACAAGACCCCTCAAAGCTTAGCAACACGTGGATAAATTTAATGACTTCTTAGATTTGGAGGAGGTAGACCATGAAGATGTTAATTAAAGACTTTTTGCACAAAGACTCTCAAGAGAAGTTAAATGGACTACCAACAGGAGGTATTGAAAACTTTCAATAGTTCGAGTAGATTTTTCTTACTAGATAGGAGATTAAAAAAACACTTTATAGATCTTGGCCGAATATGAAAATTTGAAGAGAACCCCAGGGGAAACAGTGCAGGAATTTTCTACTAGGTTTAACAATGTTTATAATTGTATTCAAGATGAGATTAAGCCACCTCTAGGGCTATCCCTTCTACATTATGTTGAAAATGTGCAACAAGAAATGCTAAATTTAGAATGTGCTAAAAAATAGACCTGCTAAAAATAGCATGTCTAAAAATAGCAGTCTGGCCAGTGAGGTCATTGGCCACATTGGGTGAGAGGTGAAATTGCTAAAAATAGAAAGTTCTAAAAATATCATTTCTAGGTCCCTTCCTATTTATAGCAGTCCCTAGTCTATCTATAGGAAGTAAAATTAATTATGGTCTTAACAGCAATTTGAAATATTAATTAATTAATTCAGTTGAGTTAATTAATTAAGGAAATTTGAATTTGAAGTCTTTGTGAGCATGCACATGAGTTTCCTCCACTGATCGAGGGAATAAGCATGAGTTCTATAATGAGAGAATCAGTTGACTTAGTTCTAACTAGTCAAGTCCAGTTAGATTATTTTAACAAGTTGTTAAAATAATAAAATATAGTTTGTTAATGCTTGCATGCATGTGACAACTATTATTTTAGATAACTAAATATTCACTCATGGATAATTGTTGCATGTCAGTTCTGTCAGAGACCCAGTTGAGATCAGATGTGGGATAGTGTACTATCATATGCTTAACTATTTCTAGTAAATAGTTTTTACATGGTAGAGGAACTAGTGTTCTCAAGGAATACGTAGTTGGACCATTGGTTGTTTTTGGTATGTCGGAATTAATAGCATATGATTTTGCTATTATTTCTTAAGCAAACTACGTAAGGACCATAGAGAAAGCCTATATAAACAGGGCTTGGGTGGTTCATGAGACATATCTTCATATCTTCATAGTTCATTGAGAATTGAATAGCTTGAGAGCTAATTCTTCTTGTATTGTGAAAAGGATTTCCACTTGATTGATAATACATGGTTGGGGTTTTATGCTGGTGCTTTCCCTTGGATATATCTTTTGTTATGTGTGTTTGATTTCTCCATACCAGTTATATGTGTTCTTATTGATGTTGCTCATGGTTGACTAAGCTTCTGCTAAATTGTTTGTAGCAGTAGATCAAGTGTTTTTGCTTTAGTATATTGCATTACCAGGTGATCTACAGGTGGTAAATTTCTACATGGTATCGAAGCTAGCTGATTTGTAGAAAATGTTCTACATGGTATCAGAGCTAGCTGATGCGTAGAAAAATTCTACAAAATTCTACACATTATCCAGATGCATTTGATGCAGAATTCACCTTTTAGTTAAGAGAAAGAAATCCTACCACACTGGAAGCCATGCAAAACAATGTTATAGGAGTGGAAACTAATTTACTAGCTAAAATGGCAAAAATGAGGACTGAGAGGAAATTAGCAATTAAGGATGAACCATCTTCTTCAACAGGTACCAAATTTGATGCCATGCTAAAGACAATGGATAAATTGGTTGACAAGCTGATTCCTCCCTGGGGTGAGCCTCAACCCCAAGTCATAAATCCAAATTTTAGAAGGCCACCTGGACCTTAGGTTTGTCAAAAAAATCGAGATGAATAAAAAACAATCAAACCTCCATTTCCTAAGAGTTTTGTTAATGAGGAAGATAATGAAGAGATTGAACAGTAGAAGATTAATTGTTTTGACAATGAAGAAACTCGGGTGTTTTTTACTAAAGAAGAGCATGACAAATCTAATGAATGTTCAGAAGAAACAAATAGTAATCAATTGATGTTTGACTCAGAGATATATCAGCAAGGTTACAATAATGTTGTCGTTGATTTTCAAAGACAATATAACCTCAAAGGTTGAAATGTAGTTGTTATATCTCCTCCAGTAAAACCTGTAGTTGAGCAAGAACAAGCCGAGCCTAAGAAGGCATATGAGCCTAAGAAAATAGTTGAATCAAAGAAAGATGCATTAAGGAAGGGTGATGAAGGAAGAAAAGAGGGAAATGTACAGGATTTGGAAAAGGTTCAATCTTCTTTCAGTTTGGAAAGTGAGATAGGAAAATTTAAGATATCTATTCCTTTTTTTGAATTGTTAAAGAATATGCAGTATAAAGAACAAATTGTCAAGATGGTAAAGGGCTCACCAACTAATCAGACACTTAATATCAATACTCACGATTCTTTGAGTATCCAAGATTATTCAACTACATTCTTATTTGGTCCTCATGTTACTGAGATAAATGAAGATGTGCCCCCCTTTTATGTTAGCTTTAACATTCATGATATGGTTTTGCATAATACAATTGCCCTACTCCGGGGCTTCACACAATTTGATGCCCAAGATTGTTATGCATAATTAATAGGATACTTCTAACTTTATATATAATAAAAAATCTAAGAAAATATTAAGGTATATGATTCAAATTTAAATCTTTATTATAATATTAATGTGAATAGGAGAGGAGTGTTTTAATTAGTCTTCTTTAATTACTAGGATACTTCTAACTATATAAGTAATTAAATCTAAGAATTTAAAAGGTATATTTTTAATTAATAATCCTATGATATAACTGAAGAAATAAAATACGTAGAGTTAATCATGATATTAATATTATTGATGTACTATTATAATTGTTAATAATAAGTTATTTTGTTATTAATATGTGGTGCTTTTAAGATTAATAAATTGGCAAGGGGAGCCCTACTAAATCAGTGGTGTTATTAATATGAGGTGTATATTATGATTAATATGGGGTTATTAATATGCGGTGATGTTATGATTAATAATAAATTATAATTTGTTAGATTATGATTAATAATAAATTATAATTTGTTAGATGTTAAGATTATAATTTCCTTTAGATTCTTCAAATGGATTGCTAACCTTGTACTAGTGAGAAAGAACGGGGAGATTCGACTATGTGTGGATTTTAGAAATCTAAACAAAGTATCTTTGAAGGATAATTACCCACTGCCCAAGATGGAGCATATATTGCAAAGTGTTGTTGGTTCAAAGAGGATTTTAATGTTAGATGGTTTCTCAGGGTACAATCAGATATTGGTGCATCTGGAAGACCAAGAAAAAACAACTTTCACTATGCCATGGAGAACGTTCATGTACTCCAAAATGCATTTTGGATTGATGAACGTAGGAGCTAAATTTCAAAGGGAAATGGAAATAGCCTTTGCTAGGGAGAAGAATAAGTTTGTGGTAGTCTATCTTAATGATATCACAATATTTAAAACTATTTGTTGAAAAAATATGTTATCCTTTTTATAACCAACGTTTTGGACTAACTAAGTGAGTCCATCATCAAGGCAATCTGATCTGCATTTTGAGAAAAGAGAGCGTGAATGCATGGAGCAATTAATAGTTAATATTTTATTGAGGGAAATGTTTAATGTCGGCTTTTTATATGATTAATTAATTATTATTTAATGAGTAATTTAATCAAGGTTGATTTCAATTTTTGGATTATTAATGATATTATATATAAATGTTTAAATATTAGTTATGATTAAGTTAAAGAATATGTCAATCTAAAATTAAGTAATTAGAAAAGATTAAATTTATTTTATTACTTTTAAATTTAAAGTTATTACTAATAGTTTATTTATTCAGACTTTAATTAATTATATTTAAATGAGAAATTTAAATAAGGTAGGCTATTAGTTATAATTAGACTTAATACTAATATTTATTTATGAATGCTTGTTAATTATTAATTATGTTTAAGATTTATTTTTTATTGTTCTGAGACTTCTGTGATTAGTCTTCTATGTAGTGTTTTCTTCTTCCGGGATTATCGCATCCATGATTATTTAAATCGACGTTTCGATCCATCCACTGTGGCTCATCATCAGGATAGATTAAAAGATATATAAGCTAGATCTCAACGGGATGAATAAATAGAGGTGTGAGAGACGAGAATAGGTAGCCGAACAGTTAGTAGTTTAATTAATATTAATAAATACTTAAATATATAGCTATAATTTTATAAGAAATTTGGATTAAAGTCATATTGAAATGGTTTAATTGTAATTAATATTATTAATTCTATTTAATTATAATGTAAATTATAAATTTAATTAGTAATATAATATTTTTTGTTTATCTCACAATTTATTATTTTATTTATAATTGAGTTTTTACAATATATTAAAAATCTTTAGATTTATAAATCTTAAGAGATTTATAATTAATAACTTATAAGAACTCATATCATTTAATCTTATTTAATTATAATTTAAAAGATATAAATTTAATTTTGTGATAGAATTAATAGATTTATGATATAATTAATTAATAATAATATTTTTATTTTTATAAAAATTTAATTTATGATATAAATTTAATTTAATTTATATTTTTATTTTTTATTTTATTAATTTTGGATAGAATAATTAATATAATAATATATTTTAATTAGGTATATTCAAAAATAATAATAAAATATAAATTTGAGATGATGTGATATTTAATGTTTGATTCAATTTATCTTTTTGGATAATTCAAATTAATTTATAATCGGTCTTTTAATATAAGAAATTTTTAAGACTACTATAAATTTCAAATCTTATAATTTTTTCAAAAAAAAAACAAATTTTAATATTTTTAGAATTTTTTGGAAATATATACATGTCTAAGATATTATGGATAATTTAATTAAATTAAATTCAAATTTAAAAATGGAATAATTGAAATCAAAATTACGGTTGTGATTAATTGAGAGAGGTGTACAGAGATAGGAAAGGTTTGAGATAAGGGTAATTCAGGAGGTTAAGGTTGATTTAGGAGGCTAAGGTCAGAATCCAGTTGCCACTTATTTTCCATCATTCATCACGATTGAGGTTGTTTGGGTGTTTGCCTATTTTTATGGCTTCTCTAAATTTTCTATGGTGATAATGATTGATTTTGGCCACTATGCATGAGTTTTCAATACAGACATGATGATTAGTTTTACTGGAATGTTCAGCTAGGGTTGAGGTTTTTGAGCGGTTGTGTTTAATGTCAGCTGCACGTTCTTGAATCCTGGTTAAGATAGACCGACCAGTTCCCCCTATGTAGGTTCTGTCGCATGAACAAGGAACCATGTAAACTCCTTTGTGGCATTTGGGATCAACGGGATCTTTGACTGATTTAAGCCATCTTCCGATTGTTTTCATGGGTTAAAAGGTGGTTCTAATATTGTTCTTTTTTTAAATGTACACAATTTTGTCTGTAGTGCCCAATATGTAGGGGAGGTGAACCTTACTTACCTAATCATCCATAGGTTGTTTGTTTTTGGGATTTTCAGCTTTCTTAAAGGCTTTGATCATTTGGTGTTTGTGGTATCCATTCTTTTTCAATACATTCATAAGATTGTTTTTCTCTTTCTCAAAGTGATCCTGATTCGAAATGCATATAGCCCTGGTTGCTAGAATGTTGAGAACACTAATTTTTTGGGATGGATGGTGGTGGGAGTTGGCATGCAGGTAGTGTTCTGTGTGGGTTTTCTTATGATAGACCTGGTGAGATATGGAACCATCCTGGTTTCTATTGATTAGGATATCAAGAAAAGGAAGGCTACCATTTTCCTCCATTTCCATGGTAAACTTGATGGAATTAGATTGGTTGTTTAAGTGTTGCAGGAACATGTTGGTTGTTTAGTATTCATCCCGTTGAGATCTAGCTTATATATCTTTTGATCTATCCTGATGATGAGCCACATTGGATGGCTCGAACATCGATTTTAAATAATCATTTATTTTTATTTTTTTTAATAAGGGTTTCTAGGAATTACTTAGCTTTCAACATCTGATTTGGAGCACTTAAATCATCTCAAACAAGTATTTTTGAAGTGCATAAAATTTGGTATTTCACTCAACCCCAAAAAATCACATTTTTCTATGAAGGAGGGTAAACTATTCGGTCACATAGTATCCAAAGATGGAATCCAAAATGATCCAGAAAGAGTTGAAGCAATAAAGAAGCTCGAGTTACCTAGAAGTAAAAGGGAGGTCGAGTATTTCCTTGGTAGAGTAAATATTCTACAAAGATTCATTCCAAATTTTGTTGAAATCTTAAGGGTATTTAATAACATGTTAAAGAAGAATAGTGAAGTCAAGTGGACAATTCTAGTTAAGCAATCTTTTGAAGAAATCAAATCATCAATAAATAAAGCCCCTGTTCTTATCAACCCATATTTCTCAAAAGAATTCCTAGTATTTTCTTTTGCTTCAGAACACACTATTTCAAGAGTATTGTTGCAGAAGAATAAAGATAATCAGGAGTTGCCTATTTCATTATGGAAAAACAAGTCTTTGCACTGGTGAAAGCACTGAAGGATTTCAAGGTATACGTTCTGCATTCTAATGTAATAGCTTTTGTCCCCAATGTTGTTGTAAAGGATATCCTAAGTCAACCTCACAATGATGGAAAAAGTGGAAAGTGGATAGAAAGGTTATTAGAATATGAACTAGAGATTAAACCCACCAAGTTAATCAAAGGTCGGGGTTTAGCAAAATTGATGTCTGAGACCAATTGTGACACTTTGGGTATAATTTTTTTTTCAATCTTTTCCAATGCCTCAGAAGAAAGATTGGTTTTTAAAGTATCTGGTGAACCTAGAACTTCCCCCTGGTACAATGACATAATCTATGTTTGCAAAATTTGGAAGCCCCGTCTAAGATGAATAAAACCAGAGCATGGTCATTGAATTTGAAAGCTGCTAAGTTCTATTGTCTCTATAGTTATTTATATTGGAAAGATCGAGCAAGAATACTTTTGAATTACCTCATTGAAAATGAAGCAAAAAATATGGTAGATGAATTTCCTTATGGAGTGTGTGGAGGGCATCACTATTGAAAAGCTACAACAAATAAAATCCTTAGGGCAGGCTACTATTTGCCAAATCTTTTTGCAAATTTACACAGAGAAGTGGTAGCTTGTTTCAAATGTCATATTTTTAAAGGGAAAACAAAATTGTCGTCGTTACCTTTGAAACCCATCTTGGTAGAAACTCCTTTTCAACAATGGGGATTCGACTTTATTGGAGAAATTCATCCACGTTATTCAGGACAACATAAATGGATATTAACTACCACATATTACTGCACTAAATGGATTGAAAACATACCAACAAGACATGTTACTGATAATGTGGTGATTCAATTTTTAGAAAGTATTTTTTCAAGATTTGGTTGCCCTGGAAATATCATAATAGATAATGCTTAGTCCTTTAAATCTCACAAAATGATCAAATTCTGTGAGAATTATCATGTTACTTTAGATCATTAAATAGCTTATTACCCTCAGAATGCATTGATTGAATCATCTAACAAGAGTCTAGTCAGAATCATTAAGGAACTTTTAGACAAAAACAAAAATGGTTGGCATACCAAGTTGAAGTGTGCATTATATGCAAACAGAATCGGCACCAAAAAGTCCATTAGCACATCACCATTTTAGTTGGTCTATGGCAGAGAAGTATTTTTCCCAGTATCTTTGAGTATACTCGTGATGGGAACATGATACAAAACCTTATGATTTGCAGAGAGGAACTAATCATATTATTAAATTACAAGAGGTAAGAGAAAAAAATATATAATCAGTCTCAATTGTTCTAGGACAAAATCAAGCAAATTTATGATAAGAAGGTAAAGGAGGATGATTTTAAGATTCAAGATTTAGTCTTAAAGTAGGGTGCTAGATTTGAGGAAAATAAGAAGCATGGGACGTTTAATCATTTATGGAAGGGACCTTATAGGATTGCTATTTTTCGAGGTAAGAATGATTTTATTTTGGAAGACCTAAATGGATTTTTGTTGAGTGGAGTTCCAGTAAATGAATGCTTCTTTAAACATTTCCTAGTTTGAGAAAGATCAATTTTCACAATTCATTATTCATATCCATGTCCAGAGTAGTTTGTCGATTTGGACGACAACTTTGAAGGATTTGAATCCTGAGGTGAAGGCCATAAGAGGTTTTATCCTTAGTCAAACTTGATGTGACATTTGGTAGTGTTTTCATGCCTAAGAAAGAAGTACAAAACTAAACCCTAAAAACTATAGTTTACCCTAAATCGATAATTTCCAACATTTTTAGAAACCAGTTTGTAGTGCACATGAAGGTTTTGAAGGTGTCTACAGCATGCGACCATGAAGTTAGAGGCATTGGTATTTGATAACATTTGCATGATGGGAAAATTAGGTTATGTAAAGCAATATGAACTAGATGGCCTATATCTTAAGATTTAGCAAGAAATGTTGCCATTGTTCATAAATGCATGTTGGGAGTCAAACTTTAATCGCTTTAATGGATATAAATTGAGTTGGTGTCGCAACTTCAATCACTCTTTTGATGGCATCACAACACGAATAAGGACTTTGCACTTTCCAGTCATCGAAGAATCCATTGTAGAAGCTACGAGGTTGCCTAAGGATGGGGAGAAATAGTTCAAGAAAAAAAGTTTGCAAAATGTAGACTTAAATTTCTTCTTAAAGGAAGGTTGTCAAAACCTTTATTGGAGTGTGGGAGTCCCCCAAAACATGTTGAATCCTTAATGGCCTAGCGCTCTAAGAACTGTGCAACTTTTTTTTACCTGTAAAGGTAGGTACTCTAAAGCTTATTTATATCGCATGAGGTTTTTGTGTCTTTAAGCAAGTTTCAATAGGATGAATTTGCCTTATTTCCTTCATCAAAATTTGCTCAAAATAGCTACCAAGGAAAGAACTAGGAATAAGTTTTTATCTCATGACATATGCCACCATGGTTTAATAAATATATTGTATACCCATGAATTAAACAAGCAGGTAGAATAATTGAGGCAAAGAAATGTGAGGAACCCTGCACCTAGAAGGTAAAAAAGGAGTAAAACTAAAATTTATATCAAAACCCTGGCTCAAGAAATAGAAACCGGATCCAGTCATATTCCTGAAGAAGAAACTACAGAAAACATTGTAAATGAACTAGAAATTAGGGTTTATGAGAGTAGAACAAGAAGGAAGCAAAAACAAATGTGGGAATATGATGAGGCAAGGCATAAAGTAGCAGACAGTGAAAATGGGAAACAGAGCATGAAAATAGAAGATATAGACCAAGAAACATATCCTAGGGTTTATAGTATAAAACCTCATACTTGGCCTACTAACAAATTGAGGTTAAAACTTAGAGAAAATCTTGATCCTAAGCTAAAGGAACCAGTGATAATTGATGAAGAGAAAAATTTAGAGTTTTCAAAGGGAAAGAAGAAAGCTACAGGATAGAGGAAAATGGAGTCTGCAAAATTAAAAGAAAAAGAAACCCTAATAGCTAGTAGGGCTATCTAGGAGGGTAACACAAGGGTTACAAGATCAACAATAAGCCAAGACAAGTTGAACTTGCTTGCTTGGGTAGCATAAGCTATGGAAGAATGATCATGTTACCTCTGTCAACTACTTGGTTGACAAAGCAATATATGAAACCCTTGTTTTGCTAAAGAAACCCTATTTTTACCTCATCTCTTTAGTATGCTTCACTTTATCTTTTTGACAATCATTTTACCTTCAATATATTATAGCAATATGTCACAAAGGTTTTGTGATTGTAGAAATGCAGAGGATATGAATAAATAAGAGAAATAACCTTGCAAAGTGGAAACAATTACATAAACCAATCACACAGCTTGAGGCAATTTTACAGGTTCAAGCATCATAGGATATTGTTGTTACAAAGGAGGATTATGAATTGCAGTGTTATATATGATCCAACAAGTGTGTGTGTAGTTCCATATCCTAGAATATAGATATATGACTCATCCTCTTTTTATAAAAATAGCAGGGGGATGCATACAATAGTCTCAAGAATTATTTGACCAATGTTTAGATGTCAAAATAAGGTTTCAAATAGCTAGAATAATAATATTGACTTATATTTTGTGAATTATATTATGAGATAATTGCAATATTGTTACATTTATAGACTTTGTGGATCTTGAAACTTATGTATTTTTCGATATAATATATCAAAAATAAGGAAAAAATGTTGGACTCTGAAACAAAGTACTATTTTTTTATTGTGTGTGATCAAATTACTTATCTCTTTCAAGTTTCAAGAAGACTAGGATATTATGTTCAATGATATAGAGATTCATATGATGGTATACTCAGTGATTTTTATTTTGTGATAGTTTCCTTTCTATGTGTTGTAATTTATCTTTTATCTTCTGGTGTTTAAATGAGATTATGTAGCAGAATTCATTAGTTAATGCTCTAGTTCATATGGTTTAGACATCTACACTTTTTCTTGTAAAGCTTGCAGGATTCATATTTCATGCCCTGCTATAATGGATTGTTATCTCCTCTACTACCATTCAGATGATGTTTGATATGTCTACAGTTTTCGATCTACCTTGCCTCTGTTCCTCTTGATTCATATAGTCAATATCTTGGTAATTGCATCTTAAAACCTTATTTTTTTACCCCATTTCCCAATGGATTAATTTCCTCATTCCAACCAAACCCTATTTTCAGCAGAACCCTATTGAAGATCTAGTAATTGTTTGAAGACACAACTAGTTTCTAAGCTTAATGGTTAGGTTTTTAGAGAGAAACCTCTCTGAATTGAAGGGGCTAGCCTTCAATCTACAAGATCGATTTGAAAATGTTCCCTTACAAAGTTTTCTGTTACAGCCAAGAAATTTTCTGAATGCTAACAAAATCTACTGCAATTGACTGTTTGTGTGGCCTTCATGAGGCATCTATTGATCCTAGACTCAAAAGATATCTTGGGATTAATACTCCATTTTCCTTGCCGCCATAAAAGTCTAAACTAGAATGTCCAATCAAACTGAAGTTGTCCACCTTGGTGTACATGAATCCATAACCTTGAGTTCCTTTTAAGTATCTTAAGACTCTTTTTGTTGTAGACCAATGTCCCTAAGATGATTTTTGCATGAATCTGTAAAGGATTCTAACAACATATGAGATATCTAGTCTGGTTGTCGTGAGGTAGATGAGATTTCCTACAAGTTGTTTGTACTTCATTGCATCCTCAAATTCGTTCCCTTCTTTCAATGTAAGCTTCAAATAATGTTCCATTGGAGAGCAGAGAGGGTTGCATTCTACCATGCCAAATATGTTCAATAGTTCTTCGATGTACTCATTTTCAGAAATGAATATGTATTTTGGATTTTGACTGACTTCAATGCCTAATTAATAATGAATATGTCCCAAGTTTGTCATTTCAAAGCCTCTCTTCAGTTCATTCTTCACGGATGAAAAATAGGTTTCATTATTTCCAGTTATTAACAAATCATCTACATATACTACAAGATACACAATTATTTTTCCAACATTTTGACAAACAAATTTCAATCATCAAGATTGTAATGTTTGAAATTTAACTTTAAAAGATGCTCGATTAGATTTTCATACCATGCCCATGGTGCATGTTTTAGGCCATACAAGGATTTTATGAGCTATCATAGCTTTTGTTCTTGTCCCTTCACAACAAAACCCTCAGGCTGGGACATAAAAACATTTTCTTTGAAATCCCCATTAAAGAAAGTTGTATTCACATCGATTTGATGGTTTTTCCATCCATTCTATGCTGCCAAAGAGAATATAGTAGGTGAGGGTTTAACCCCAACAAAGTGTATTATAATAGGCGGATCATGGGCTCGACCGGAAGGAAGATCCCATCCTGGCCTCTTAACTCCTACTATTTGGGTATGAAACTAACTAACAATGTATGGGGAAGGTAAGCATTCTTATTCAACTAAGCTAAGGTGGAACTCATTGGTGAGATGGTCACCCATTTTGTTGTCGAAGTGAAGGTTTCCTCATATTCAACACATTCTATTTATACAAATCCTTTTACGACGAGCCTTCCCTTATGCTTGTCAAGTGAGTCGTTTGATTTATACTAGTCCTTGAAGACCCATTTGTATTGAATTGTTTTAGTTCCATATGGAGTGTCTACCAACTTCCAAGTCCCATTATTGATGTCTGCATGGCAGTGATAGTGCATGAACTAAAGATGTGGAGGCATTACCTCCTTAGAAGAAAGTTCATCTTGATGTCAGATCATGGAGGGTTAAGGTATCTATTTGACCACCCTAAGTTGAATGCAAGACAGGAAAGGTGGCTACCCTTGATTACAAAGTTTTATTTTGAAATCAAGTATATCAAAGGCAAGGAAAACAAAGTAGTTGATGTACTCAATAGAAGGCTACAAGCAGCTCATGTGGTAACCATAAGTTCTTGTGAATTTAACATCCAATAAAAGAATAAAGACGTAACACAACAGGATTAACATTACTATAAAGTAAAAGAATGCTTGTAGCAGGATCCAGAAGGAATATTTAGTAAGAATTATACACTTACAAATGATGGTTTGTTGAAATTTATAAGGAGGTGGTATATACCTTGCATGGGTGACTTGAAGAAAATCACCTTGGATGAATTCATAAAAGACCATATTTTGGTCAACCCATTTATCAAAAGATGATAACATCCATGAAAAATACATATTATTGGCTAGATATGAAAAAGGAGGTGGTTGAATATATTGTTAGGTGCTTGGAGTGCCAACATGTAAAAGTGGAATGTAGGGACCCAGCAGGATTTCTACAACCAATCTCCATTCCTAAGTATAAGAGGGAATTCATTCCAATGGACTTCATCACTAGGATGCCAAGGACATCTAAGACGCATGATGCAATAATGGTGGTGGTGGATAACTTGAGAAAGGTGACTCACTTCACACTTATTAAATAAACTTACAAGGCAATTGATATTGCTCAATTTTTTATGACGGATATATTTTGATTGCATAATATACCTAAAGAGATCATCTCGGACCGAGATATTGAATTTACCTCCAAGTTTTGGAAAGTGTTGTTTGTTATCTTTGGGACAAAGTTAGCTTTCAGCACATTGTACCATCCTAAAATAGATGGGTAGACTGAAAGAGTCAGCAAAGTGTTGGAGGACATGCTCTGAATGTAAATTATGCATTAGCCTAAAAAGTGGGAAGAGTTTCTTCCTTTGGTGGAATTTTTCTACAACAATAGTTACCAAGAATCATTGAAAATGAGTCCTTTTGAGGCTCTATATGGTTGGAAATGCAACACAGCTATCAGCCAGAATAATCTAGTGAACAAGGTACTTCTTGGGCCTGATATGTTGAAGAAACAAGAAATAGCTATTAGCAAGAAAAATTAAAAACAACTCAAGACAAGCAAAAGAGATATGCAAATTCACAAAGATTGCACAAGGAGTTCCAAGTGGTATAACATGTCTACCTCTGCACCAGACCAAGAAAGTTTTCATAGAAAATTGGGTCATGTGAAATGCTAGCAGCTAGATTTTGCAAACCATTTTAGATTTTTTGAAAGAGTGGGGCCAGTGACCTAGATATTGGGTTTGCCACCCATAGTGAAAGCACGCGATGTTGTCCATAAAGTATGTGCATGATTTTAATTATGTTGTGGACTGGTCTATGGTATAGGTGACATCTGCAGGATAATTCCAAACAAACCATATTATATTCTAGATCGGAGGTAGATCGTGCTCTAGAATTGATAATCGAGCAAGTCAAGTTGTAGTGGAAGCACTTTGTACTAAATGAAGCCACATGGGATATGGCTAATTATATGAGCGTATCGTACCCATTTTTGTTTTTTGAGTAAGAAACTATAAATGTAGTTGTAATTATGGACATAGTTGCGTATATAAATCTTGTTGTAAATTCTATGTTCGAGTATAGAACACTGATGACAATGTTCCTCTAATGGGATGGGGTCTATAACAACCCTTTTTGTCACCCCTCATGTAGATATTATTGTGAGAATTATTATTGTAAACATATGTAAATTGTAAATGTTGATTTGAATAAGAGTGGACATGGATTTAGAGTCTATGGAGGTGGAGTTGCTAGGAGTGGCTTGGAGAAATAGCCAAGCTCTAAATGTTGAAATTAATTCCCACCTGTATCCTTGCTGAATTAAAGAGAAAATCTACATGCATTAAAAGTATTGTTTGGGTGTTTGAGAAAAAGGATGAGCTATCTTGCTTGGTTGAGAGGATGTTGGCTTTAGTTAACAAGTGATCTTGTAGGAAGTGCACGGAGACAATATGCTAGGCAGAGAATAGATAGGGATTGCCCAAGAAATGTCATACAAACAAGAGCGTGCACCCAATAGAACCATAAGAGAGTTGTGAAAATACATTACAATGTGTGGACTACATTCAAGGAAGGGATGCACGGGAAAGAGATGTGTTGAGTAAGCATGGATAGCCAAAAGCAAAAGCATTCGAAGGAAGAAAAATAATAGGTGGAACAAATGAAGGGTGCTCTGAATCCATGTATTATTAATTAGGTGGAGACTTAGCTCTATGGATTTTAGAGTAATTCTTATCTAGTGGAGCCTTGAATAGTATTATGGATTCCTATGTGTTTTTCAACAAGCGGAGGCTAAGGAATCTGGATTCTTGTTGGGCCTATCAAGTGGAGTCATATTGTGTTATTCCTATAGGAGATAGGTGGAGGCATTCTGCTTATAGGATCTTGAAGTGTGAAGACGATGGAGATTCTTTGGAACTCTGGTTTGTCTTAGTGTTTGATTAGGTGGAACACTATGTGCTCTAGATTCCCTAAAGTATTGTTTGGGTGGAGACATTGTGTCCTTTAGATTCTTGGATGTCAAATGGAGGGATTATGTACTTTGGATTCCCATGTGATTATTCACAAAACTAGTGTTTATTTCCCTTGAGTAATTCACTCCTCAGGCTTTGAATTTGGATAAGGGGTGGTTAACTACAAGAAATAACAATAGTGCATTGGGCCTATGGTTGGGAGGAGAGTTGAAGTCCCTATCTCAGTTGCTAGTCATCCAACTATTAAGATAAGTGACTTGTATTATTGTGCAAAATGTGTAGGAATTTACAAGGTAAGTTCCTTAGACAGAACACCAAAGGACACTGCTGACAAACAAATCACAAATCAATACACCAATATTGTTGACGTGGTTAAAACCCTCAAAGAGGGAAACAGTCCACGGCCTGAGCTAATGCAGCCACTTCAGGCAATTTATTAATAAAAGAATGAAAATTTACATAAGCTTGTCTCATGAACCGTTACCCTACAAATGACCCTCCATTCTCTTTAAATAGAGATCATGGACCAATCGGGTGTTAAGCTACGGATCAAGTGTCAGTAATACCGAGGAGAGAACGAACCATCAGATCACTACATATCGTGACCGTCGGATTGTAAGTTACAAAAGTACATAGTAAAGAAACACACTTTACCTAACTCTACACTAGGCCAAGTTATACTTAACTATTTCCTATTTGTCGGAATATCATAGCATCCCCCCTTAAGAACAACTTGGGATAGGATTGAAGGATGTACAAATATGACACAATAGGAGAAGGGAGGAGGCATTAGAGCCTATCCCCCCTTAGTGACAACTTCCTGAACTCCAACCATAAATCAAAGTTTAGTAAACTTCGCCTCTGTGAGAGCCTTTGTAAAGATGTCTGCAACTTGATCATCTGTTGAACAATATTGCACTCCAAGAACATGGTCATCAATGAGCTTTCTAATGAAGTGCATGTGTAGTTCAATGTGTCTGCTATGCTGATGCTGAACTGGATCTTTGCAAAGCTGAATGGAACTTTGATTATCACACCAAAGTGTAGTCGGATGCTGCTCCTGAAAGCCAAACTCTGATAGGATCTGACGAAGCCACAAGGCTTCCTTACTAGCTTCTATGGCACCACGATACTCTGCTTCTACT
>APFE031214703.1:0-15478 GCA_000404065.3 Pinus taeda | reverse complement strand
ATCACCAACATATATATTTTTTGTGTTACAATCATTTAAAGAAGAAAACATGGCTTTATTTTTGGCCATGTGATAAGAAGCTCCAGAATCAATGAGCCATTCATGAGAATGAGAGGAAAAAGAGACATTTAATGCATAGCGAGACCGAGATACTTGACAACCACATGCAGAAAGTGCCATTCCTGAAGATGAATTTGAAGAGTGCTCCAAATTGATGTTATGCTTCTTCATTGCTGCTTCCAAGGCTTCCATCTTCTTAAAGCATTTAGATTCTAAGTGGCCATCTCGATTAGAAAAGTTGCAATGTCTATCAGTCTTCTTGCCTCTTTTTTTATTTGCCTTATCATTCTGGTGAAATGATTTTTCATTTTGAGGCTGAAATTGCTTAGGACCCTTGTTTGGTTTAGGACCATTCTTTTTAGGATATGACTTCTTGGGATTCTTTGAGTTTGGTTGATGTTGGGCGGTTAACGCTTTCTTAGAAGAGTTTCCAAGATTAAGAAGACCAAGGTGTAAGAGTTTTTCTTCTTCTCTTATTAAAGAATCACAAAAAGCATCAAACAAAGGGGGCTTGTAGTCATGTCCTTGAGAAATGAAGGCTTCTCTTGTAGAATGGAAGGTGGAAACAAACACAGAGTAGGCTGGTCCCAACTTAGTAAGAATGCAATAGATAAGAGCATTATCTTCTTTTTTAACCTTAACACCTTCCAAGAGAAGTCTAATGGTCTTGAACTTGGACAAGAAATCTTCAATGCAAGAAAAATTATTGGGGTCTAATGTAATCAACTCATTTTCAAGCTGATGGGATCTAAGTTCATTTTTTATTCCAAAAACTTTAGTAAGCTGCTCCATTGCTTTATGAGGAGTATCAAGTTCAGTAATATGGAATCTAAGATCAGGAGAGATAGACATCCCTATCAACCCACGTGCTTGATCTTGCCTATTTTCCCATTTGGCTGCTTTCTCTTCATCTTTCGGCTTGGTTTCTTGGCCTTTTGCTATTCGGTAAAGACCTTTACTTGAAAGTAAATCCATAATGTAGGACCACCATTGGAAGTAGTTGGTGTTGTCAAGGATAACTTGGCATGAAATTTCCATTTTGACAGAAATTGAAGCTATATATACTGAAACTAAGTGTTCCAATGGAAAGAGCTCGAAAAATTAGGCTGGTTAAAAAAAAGGGCTCTGAAAACGGCTTCCGGATGAAGAAGTTATGACCTTTTTAAAAAATGTTGATGAAGGCACCGGCAAATTGCGGGAATGTGCGGAAATAAAAAAACGCTCCTTTTTCAACAAAAAGGAGAATTGAACCCAAGACCTCTACTCTCTTAAATTAGCTTTGAACCGAGTGATCTATACAAAAGGTAGAGAGAGAGAGAGAGAGAGTGGGGGGGGGGGGGCTTTTTGTTTTTTTTAGTCATGGATGCTTTGGATTACGTGCTTTCTTGAGAAAGCTTTTTTTCTCCCTACAAAACAAAAAACACAAAACCCAACATAGACATGCAAAAAAAACAAGCCTTACGGCTTAAATTTAGCTTTACCCGGAAACTAAATATTTTCCTCAATGTTTCTGATTTTCCGAGATCACACTAAGGTGTAGGGAAAAGAGCATATGCATGAGAAAAATCCTTCCTTTCTATTTCTGATTTGCCCAGATCGCACAGAGTCACAAGGCAAAGAGCATACACAGAAATGAAAGGTATAGATCCGGTAATAAAAGGAGCTAAATAAACCGAAACCGAAATAAACAGAGAGAAAATAACTGTAAACTGCAAATAAACACTATATACCTCCAGATCTAAAAAATGACGCAGCTAGGGCTACCGGAAACCTTTTCGCGTGACACGAAAGAGGTTCCTCACTGGAACAGATGCTCTCAACACAACAGAGCAATCCTCTCAGCCCGAAAGCAGTTAGAAACAGCAGATCTAGGAGATGGCAGTCGGATGCAGTTCAACCGGCTCCAGATTTGGATCACCAATGGACGCGACCCTCAAATAGCTCTGATACCATGTAGGAATTTACAGGGTAAGTTCCTTAGACAGAACACCAAAAGGACACCGCTCACAAATAGATCAAAAATCAATACACCAGTATTTTGACGTAGTTAAAACCCTCAAAGAGGGAAACAGTCCACGACCTGTGCCAACGTGGCCACTACAGGCAATTTATTAATAAAAGAATGAAAATTTACATAAGCTTCTCTCATGCGCGGTTAACCTACAAATGAACCTCCATCCGCTTTAAATAGAATTCATGGACCAATCGGGTGTCAAGCCACGGATCAAGTGTCGGTAATACCGAGGAGAGAATGAACCGTCGGATCACTACATATCATGACCGTCAGATTATAAGTTACAAATGTACATAGTAAAGAAACACACTTTACCTAACTCTATACTAGACCAAGTTATACTTAACTATTCCTATGTGTCGGAATATCCTAACAAATTTGGCCTACATTTCCATTGTAGTGTGGAGAATATGCACTACACGATCTGGGACATGCATTCAAAGAAGAAAATATCATGCAATCTCTAAAATTACCTAAATTCCTAGGAAGGAAGTATGACCCTAATGGCACTACCAAAGACTTCACTACCATGGTGAAAGTGAAGGTATTTAGTCATGAGGAAGATGCATTTGATGACATCTTCTTATAGAAAGAGACACTCACAGAGGTGAAGCACATGTCATCACTACTTTTTGACCTAGAAGATCTTGAAGCCTTTCATGAATACAAAGAAAGGAGATTGTTAAAGGTCCCATTGGACCAATTACTGATTGAACCAATAAGGGAGCCAATTCTCAGCATAAGGCTAGAAGGAAGCTCCATAGAAAATTATAAAGATAATTCCCAAGCAAAGTCCCAAGAGAAGTCTACTAGGGAGTCAGATAAATCAAAGAAACAATCACAAAATTGGGGAAGAAAAAGTGAGTCATAAAAGAATACAACCAAATCTACAGAAAAGACAGTTGAGAAAACCTCAGCTAAAAAATAGGTTGAGATTCATTCCACCTCCACCTAGTCAACAAAACCCTCGGTGACTGATTTAGAGAAAGAAAGGGAGAATTTTAATAAAAATCTCCATACAGAGGGACAAGCACCTCAGCCACAGACTCCAACACAAAACAACTCAAGAAATTACAGTAGAAAAAACTATAAGTACTCAAGAGGTAGAGCACATTCCTTCCACTCCTACCTCTGAAATTGTTTTGAGAATTGAGGAGATTCCTCCTTTAGATGTGTTCTATAGCTAAACCCACAAAGTTTTTATCAAAAGGTAGAGAAACAAGAGGAAGTTGGAGGTTGCTGCTTCTACTACTCCCGATAATGAACCGATGGATATTGTTTGGAAAGACTCACTTTTCGACCCATCTGACAACCTTACTAGACTGTCTCAGTTTGCAGGAGCCTACGCTACAACAACTATTGATAAAGCAACAGAGGTACAAATGTTTCTAAGAGAAAAGAAAAATAAAATTATGTTGTTGGAGCAACAGTTAGAGCAAGAAAAATCTAACCAACAAGCGAAATTGCAAATAGCCAAGGTCCAACAAGAATTCAAGTAGATGCAAATAAAACATCAAGCCACTTTAGCAGAAAAGGAAGCTCAAATACAAGAATTAATAGATAATTATAAGGAAAGTCCAAATATTGATCAGTTTATAATTGAAGTGCTCATCCTTAACTCCTAGCTAATGCACCAAAAGGAAATTCTCTGCCAGAAGGTCTCACAATTGAGTCCTTATTGCGAGACTAGTGACAAGTTAACAAGTCAAGTCATTGACATGAGACTCAAATATGATGAAGTCTTGAAAAGAGTTTCCGACTTCATTACCTTGAAAAATTTAGATGATAGGAGGAAGGCCAATTTTCCTATATTGGAGGAGTCACATAAAGAAATTTTATTTGCAGATGAGGATTCTCAGCTTTGACAAGCAAAAAAGACAACAATGGTCGCAGCATAAGCAACAAACACTATTATTGAAAACATCACTGAAAATTTACACAGTGCAAACTTGGTGGTAGAGTTTGTACCAGGTTTACTTCTGAATGTCAAACAACTTGAACAATAGTGGAGGTAGGCAAAAGGAGAAAAAGAGGAAAAAATTAGGCAAATGACCAAGTTAAATTGGGAAGCATACTCGCAATATTTAGTTAAACCTTACATCCAGTGGATGACCCTGTGATGCCTAACCTCTTCCACATAGAAAATGGTGCCAGAACTGACCGATGTCGTGTTCACTAGGTAGTTGAAATCTGCGATCGGCGAACTGACACAGCTCAAAATAATGACAAACATTTGTGATCTCAAAGATCAAATGCAAAGGAGTTAGTCACCATGTTTTATTTCTATTTTTGTTTTGTTTTTCATAATTTGAGGAAGGTTGTTTAAACCTCTTCAACTATTTTTGTAATAATCTATTATTAAGATTTATAGCTTATTATTTAAACCCCTCTCATGTATTTAGATAGAGGTCTAGAAATTTTATCAGAAACAATCTTCAAAACATGCACTTTTTTCCCATTGAGGAAGTTCTGATGAAATGAATGGAAGAGGATTTATTTTTATCTTATCTAGCATCTTCTACTGAAATTCCACTTTTGTACTCTTAGATGGTGTTGGATTGGTTGGAAGTAGGTCAATATTGCTAAAACACATGACTAAAACTTACTACAAATGGTACTTTTATTTCGTGATTTTGTTTTGTCTATGTATTAAGCAATAATTTTTCTTCAAATTATTTATGTATGAAAGTTTAAAGCTTGCTTAGCATTATTTGACTTTTGTATGGTGATGGCCTAAATTTTATGCTGAATATATGAATAGTTTCTTATGCAATATATCTTTCACAATCATTTCAGCTAACTATTTATCCGAAATGACCATTGTTAAAACGATTTCACTTCTTATTGCAATTGAATGATCTTTATTACCAATTGCCTTAGGACATTATTGTAGATCGCATGTTTCAATTTTATTCCCAGGTATAGTCATAGCTAGATAGTGTTTCAATTAGATATATGTATGTGATTATTAGTTTAGATTAGATTACTTTTAGCTAACGCATTCCTCTGAAATATCATATATCACCCCATCAACACTATCATAATTTATATTGGGAAACTGGTCCCATTACCCGTAGTCAGAGCCACTACACCAAACGGAAAAGGAGTTGCCAACCAAGGTCTGGACCGGGTGGTTTTCCCCCAATGTTGTCAGCAACAATTTTCAAGGCTTCAACACCTAACAAAATTAAAGCCATGATGGAATTCAAAACACCCACAACCTTAAAGCATATTCGAGGATTTCTCAAGTTGACAGGGTATTATTGCCAATTTGTTAAGAATTTTGGGAAAATAGCAGCACCTCTAACAAAATTATTGTAGAAACATGCATTTTTTGGACTTCAGAAGAAGCTTTTTTTTTTCCAAAGGAAAAAAACGAAACTTTTTATTAAAAGTATAAAAAGTTTACATTGCAAATGCCGTGGCATCACTACTCATAACTGAGCTCTGTCTAAACTGAGAAAAATAAATTTCTGCTTTAATATCTGAGTGCAATTCCCTTCTGGTACTTTCACTAATCCTGGAAACGCAGATTGGTGGCTTTTATCAGTCATTCCTTACCGGAACCTATCACAATTTCTGTTTAAACGTGCTGATTGGTGACTTATATCAGACAAAAAAACACAGCTGAAAATCGATTTCTGTTCTAGATGAAACACCAAAACAGAAATCGGGTCTCCTCTTGTTTGAGGAAGAACAGAATATAGGTGAACATCAGAAGGCCACTTTATTATAGCTGTTGTTTTGTGCAGATTGAGCTTTTGAGCTGAGGAAAAACAACCTGTAGCTGATAATAGTTTTAACAGATCCATTTTATGTGATACACAGAAAAAACGTAATAGCAGCAAAAAGACAAGGAAACCTTGCCAGAGATCAAGTCGGATGATAATATGGAGGGTGATCTGATCTGCTGATTTGGCCTTTGTCTTCTTCTTCTATTTGCCAACTGCCCAGAACCTGTTGAAGACCGTCTTTTGATAGCTTGTCTGCCAACTCATTTCTTTCCCTGTAAATATGACTTATGGAGAAACTGTTAAATCTTGATTTCAGTCTTTGAACCTTTCCTAGAATTTGAGTTAATAATTGATTGTTGCATGCACGCTGGCCAGTTACCCATCTGATCACAATTTGAGAATCCCCAAAAATTTGAATAGAGAGGGTGTGCCTTTGAATGAGCCAGCATAATAGGTGTTTGAGAGCAAGTAATTCGGCAAAATTGTTTGAGCCCGATCCTAAACCCACAGAAGCTTTTAAGGAGTGGGAGAGAGATTCATGGATGACAATTCCAGCTCCTGCTTTGTTGTTTTGGGAGGCACCATCAAAAAAAGCCCAAGGGGTTCCTTCTACAATCTGAGGATCAGGGACAATTCGATGGGAGATGGAGACCTTTGGTTCTGGAATACTGGCGAATATGGCAGCTCCCTGTGCTGCAGTGATTTCTTCTGGAGTCTCTTTATCCTAAAAGATACTTTTGTTCCTAGCAATCCAGATCCCCCAGCTAATGATGAGCGGGAGGTTTCTAAGGTTCCCATCCGGATGCTCATTCCACCACTTCTGCCAGACTTCTGGGATATTTTCCCCTTCCCAAACAAACTGTTTGTTCAGAATTTTCCTAAACTCGCCCCATATCTTTTGAGCCTCCGGGCATTTTAAGAAGAGGTGGTTTATAGATTCTTCGTCTGCTTTACACAAGATGCATCGCCCCGGCCCGATCACGAATCTGGATTGGAGGATGTCCCATGTTGGGAGTTTTCTCCTTAGCAGACACCAGAAAAGAATTTTAGATTTAGGAGGACACTTTAGTTTCCAGAGCAGTTTTGACCACCATTCTGTTTCTCCCCATCCCTTTCTTGACATAAGGAAAGAGTATCCATGTTTGGGGACATATGATCCGGATTCTGCATGCGCCCAAATTAACTCATCTTGCCTATCGGACAATCTTACATTGGTTCTGATTAGTTCTTGGGTAAAAATATGCCAATCATTCCACCACCTCTGATCCAAATCCAGCTCTTCTCCATTCATCCATGCTTGCCCCCAGATGGATGAGTGGCCAATCTTCTCCACTTGGCTGAGGAAGCGAAGGCCTTTCCTATCCAAATGCTGGATCAATTCAGGGGGGAGGGAAAAAGCCTCATTGCAGCCCACCCAAGGATCCTTTCCAATCTTTACCTTTTCACCATTCCCAATCTTCCATGCTAGACCTTGCTCTATCACCTTAAAAGATTCAAGAGTGGCTTTCCAGATAGCAGAAGCATGCTTTTGAGGCTTGATTGGGTTTCTGATCCAGTCTTCCAAAGGAAGAGGGTCAATGTATTTCCTTTTCACTGTTCTTGTCCATAGATTTTCCATCTTTATGAGGCGCCAACCTAATTTGGCAGCTAAAGAAAGTCTGAAATCTGGTAGATTTTTGATTCCCCAGCCACCCCATTCCTTTGGTCTCGCCACTTTCTCCCATGCAACCCAAGGGAGAACCGTAGAATCCTTGTTCCCAGTCCATAGGAATCTGCTGCAAATTCTCCTTATTTTCTCCAGAATTCCTTTTGGTACCCAGGTTAGCGCTACCCAGTATACTGGAATGGCAAGAAGCACAGATTTGAGAAGGGTTAAGCGCCCTGCTCTGGAAAGCCATTTGAAGCTCCAGTGGCTGATTCTAGCTTCAATCTTGGCGATTAACCAAGACCAGTCCTCCTTCCTGTAATCATTTGGCTTCAGCCAGAAACCCAGATACTTGAAGGGCGAGTCCATGCTGCACATTTCATAAGGAAAATATGTACTGAACTGATCCCTGTCATTTCTATTTAGGCCCTCTTCTATGATTTGAGATTTCCTAGGATTGATCTGCATTCCTGTTGCTTTTAGGAACAGCTCAAAAATCATTTTTAACTCCTTGAGTTCATTAAGAGAGCCATTAGTAAAAATCAGAATATCATCTACAAAAAGTAAATGAGTAATGCACAGGTTTACAGCTGCCTCAATTCCATTCACCTTACCTTCCCTTTTGCTTTTATGAATCAGCTGACTGAGCCCTTCAGCCACTAGGAGAAAAAGCAAGGGTGACAGTGGGCATCCTTGCCTCAGCCCTATTTTTCCTTTGAAGAAAGGGGAGGCAACTCCATTGATGAGGATAGCATAGCTGACATTTGTAATACACCCCATGATCCATCTGATGAAGTCCACTTTGAAACCAAGATGAGTTAAGAGCAAGCGAATGTAAGACCAGCTTATCCTATCATATGCTTTCGAGAGGTCAATTTTGATTACCCCTCCCTTCTTATTCTTCAGCTTTACACTGTGAAGGACCTCCTGAGCCACACCTATAGCCTCATGGATTTGTCTTCCGTTCAAAAACCCAAATTGCTCAGGAGAAATGTGCCTTGATAAAATTGGTTTGATCCTGAGAGCAATCACTTTTGCAATGATCTTGTAGATACTATTGCACAAAGAGATAGGTCTGAAATCCTCGAAAGAGTTAGGGGCTTCCTTTTTTGGGATGAGTGCGATGAAGGTTGCATTGAGAGAGCTGTAGACTTCCCCCTTTAATCTCGACTCCTCCACCACATCTGTGATTTCTGCTCCAATCTGCTCAAAAAAGTGAGAGAATAGCTCTATTGACCAGCCATCTAGTCCGGGACTTTTCTCTTTTGCGATAGAGTTTATTACACTTTCCACTTCCTCCTTGGAAACTGGCTCCATTAATTGGTCCGCTTCTTCCTCCTCCACATAGCTAGGAAAACATTGAGTTGTTTGGATGATTTCTGCTATGGTAATCTCACCAGGATCTTTGAAGAGAGATTGGAAGTGGTTTACCCCCAGGGATGAGAGGGCCTCGAAAGTCTTAGCTTCCCTTCCATCTTCAGATTTAAGACTCCATATGGTATTGGCACTCTTCCTACCTTTGGCATAATTCTGGAAGAACCTGGTGTTTTCGTCCCCTGCTTTGAGCCAGGTAGCCCTGCTCTTGAGCCTCCATTCTTCCTCCTTAGCCATCAGGATTTGGTTCTTAAGCTTCTCCAGACCAACAATTTTCTCCTTTGATTCTTGGGAAAAGTAGCTGTCTACCTCTATACTTTCAAGCCTCTGGAGTTCCTCATTTATCCTGGTTAGATCCTCGTTTTGTTTCTTATGCCGCTCCTTTGCCCAGGATATTGTTGCCTTTTTCAGTCTTTTGAGGTTTTCCATGAAAAAGAAACCTTTATTTTCCTGGGCATCTCTAACAGGGTGAACCCAGGTTTCGTTAAACAGCTTAATGTATGATTCCTCTTGGAGCCAGGAGGCATTGAATTTGAAGGGAGAGGGGGGTTTCGATGGACCCTTAGAGAGCTCCATATAGATCGGGAAGTGATCCGAAGACCCCCTTTCTTCTGTCCATTGCCTGAGTAAAGGGATATCAGCGGCCAGCTCCTCATTTATTAAGAAGCGGTCTAAGACTTCAGAAGAAGCTAATGCCTTTGAACACCCTAAATAGGAAATGTGTTGAACTTTGGTATTAGCTAGGCCGGATTTCAAAAAATCCTTTACTGTGGAATGTGATACCTAGGGAAACGACATTGGTGTTGTTTTAATGCAAGAAGGAATACTCATTTCTTTTGAAAGTCATCCAATCGAGGGAAAGTATTTCACAAACCTATTTATGAGAAGGAAATGTTGGAAATACTACACACCCTAAAGAAATGGTGCATACATAATGGGAAGAAACTTCAAGTTAAAAACAAATCATGATAGTCTTAAATACTTCTTGGAACAAATATTATCTTCAGAAGAACAACAAAAATGGGTCACAGAAATCTTGGGCTATGAATTTGAAATAATCTACAAGAAATGGAAGGAAAATGTTGTTGCAAATTCACTCTCAATAAGGGATGAGAATGTGGAAGCATTGTTTTGTTCCATTCATATTATGCAACTTGATCCGACAACCGAAGTGAGGGATGAATGGAAGAATGATGAAGAGGTGTGGACAATCATTCAAACGTTGCAACAAGATACCAATACATTTGATTCATTTATTTGGAAAAAATGATTCATTATGGCACAAATATCGCTTATATCTATGTAAGAACTCCCGACTCAAACAAAATATTATTTTGGAATTGCACACTTCTCCTATAGGATGGCACTTAGGATATTTAGAAACTTACCATAGGGTCATGAAGGAATTCTTTTGAGATGGCCTTAAATCTGATATTTAGAAGTTTATGGATTTTTTTTTGGTTTGCTAACAAAATAAAGTTGAGACAATTAAGACCACATGTCTTTTATGACTATTAGCCATTCCAAGTCACCATTGGGAGGAGGTATCAATGGATTTTAACACTGGTTTACCCAAGTCATATGGAAATAGTGTCATCATGGTGGTAGTTGATATAACTACCAAGTATGTTCAATTTTGTGCACTATCTCATTCTTTCAAAGAAATTATAGTTGTTATCGCATTTGTGGAAACAATTCAAAAGATAGATGAAAACTTAAAGATTATTGCAAGTGACAGATCCCATTTTCATTGGAATGCCTTGGACAGAATTATTTTCTTGTATTGGTACTCAATTAGCTCATATTTCATTCTATCATCCTCAATTTGTTGGGAAAATGGACCTAGTGAACAAGTGTTTGAAAGGATGTCTTCGTTGCTTTGTATCTGAAAAAAAATAATAATGGTTCAAGTGGTTATCTCTCAACAGAATGTTGGTATATCACTTCCTTCCATACCGTAGAAAAAATGATCCCATATATGGAACTTTTTGTATATCATCCATATTCCATCACATCATCTTTAAGAGACAATTCTAAGGTTCAAGCAGTGGAAGATCACAGCGATCATCAACAACAAGTTCTCCAAATCTTAAAGGATAACTTGACACTAGCACATAATCGAATGAAACAACAAGTAGATTAGCATCACAATGAAAGAAGCTTTGATGTGGGTGTTTGGGTGTTTTTATGGATACAACCATACAAAAAAATGTCCCTCAAGTAAGCTAAGATGGATGATAAATTATCACTGAAGGACTATGGTCCTTGCAAGGTGTTGCAAAATATTGTATTATGGCATATAAATTATAACTACCTGCATCTTGGCTAGTACACCTAGTTTTCCATGTTTCATGCTTGAGGAAGCTTATAGGTGAAAATATCCTAGTTCAAACTATATTTCCAAAACTCTATGAGGAAGGAAAAGTCATATCGGAGCTTGAAGCAATCACAAAAACAAGAATCCGACAACTGAAAAATCGATCAATTAAAATTATCTCGTTAAGTGGAACAACTTACCTGCTAAAAATTCCACATGGGAAGATGTGTATTTCATACAAACGCATCCAAAACTACACAAACATTGAGTGCAACAATTTTTTGAAGGAGTGGGACATTTTAGGTTACTATAATTCTAGTATAGCCCCACATTATTATTGCTTTTTCTCATAGAAGCTCACTATTTTTATTTTTGTACCCTTACATTATTATTGTTATGTGGGCCCTAATTATATTTTGACCCTTTTGGCTCCTATATACTAAGTCATTTGAATCAACCAAGAATTGTTCATTTATGTGATGTAAAGGGAGGTTTTCCCCTTGAAGTAGCATATTATGTAGACATTGATGTATGTTTTCTTATGTTTATACATTATTTTAATCTGGATACATAACAAATTTTTAGTCACATGTCCAATGTAAAATGTCATAAAAATGAGACAAGTTTACTAGGGGTATCACGCAAACGAAATCAATAGGAGGAAGTTTTTACTTTCTAACCTTTATTGATGAGTTTAGCATAATGACATAGGTCTTCTTCACCAAAAGATCTGATATATTGCAAAAATCAAGTAGTTAAAATCCATTGCAGAGAAGTAAAGTGGAAAGAAAATTAGAGTATAAATATCAAATGACAGAGGTGAATATAATTGTATAGCATTTACAACATATTTCAAGGATTAAGGTATCATAAGATAGATTACAAAAAGGTACACTCCACAACAAAATGGAGTATCATAATGGAAAAATTAGACCATCGTGAATATGGCAAGAAGCATGTTGAAGGTAAAGAATTTTCCAAATGTGAATTGGGTAGAATCAGTAGCATAATAAATTTTTATTTTGAACAAATATCCAACGAAAAATGTTAGATAAATATTTCCCTTAGAATCTTGGAGTGGTATGAAGACAATTGTATCACACTTGACTACCTTTGGTCGTGTATCCTATCCACATGTTCCAAAAGAAATGAGATGGAAATTGGATGACATAAGTGAAAAATACATATTTGTTCGTTGTAGTGAAGAATCTAAGGCTTATAAATTGTACAATCCTATCACCAAGAATGCAATTACTTCAAGGGATTTTAAATTCTTTAAATATCAATCATGGAATTACTGAGATAATAGAACAAATAGGAATCAAGTGTTTCGACATGCATTTGAATTAAGTGAAGCAACACAAGTAAAACAAACAATACAAGGACTTCCATGGATACAAGTTCTAGTTGAAGGCGAAAACCAACAAGGATAAAATGCACATATTCCATCCTCAAGTAACAAATTTGATCCCACCATTCCACAAAAAACAAGACATTTCAAAGAAATTTATGAAAAACTATATAATGAATAAGTACATTTTTCCTTGTTGTCTTGTCGACTAACATATTTCTAAGAAGTAGTAAAAAAGAAAGAATGAATCACAGCTATGAATGAAGAAATTGCAACAATATATTAGAATGACACATGGAATCCTATATATATACCAACAAGAAAAATAAGTGTTGTCTAGTAAAATGAATCTATAATACCAAGTTTAATGAAAAAGGGAAAATTAAAAACATAAAGCTAGATTTTTAGCAAACGGCTTTACATAGCAACCTCGAGTAGATTGTGAAGAAACCTTCACCTTAGTAGCAAGATTGGACACTATCAAAACAATAATAAGCAATAACATCAAAACACATTGGCTAGTTTACCAAATGGATGTCAAATCAACAACTTTAATGGTATCTTGAAGGAAGAAGTTTATGTAGATCAACCTCTAAGATATGAAGTGAAGAGTCAAGAGTTGAAAGTTTACAAGTTATAAAATACTTTGTATGGTTTAAAACAAGTCCCTAGAGCATGGTACAATATAATTGATTCTTATCTTCTCGTAAAATTATTCAAACACAACATTAATGAGCACACTCTTTATACAAAATTACATCTACAAGGTGATATTTTGATTGTTTGCATTTATGTCGTTGATACAATTTACATATGAAATGTGTGGCTTGAAGATTTTCAAACAATGACGGAGAAGGAATTTGACATTACCAATCTTGACCACAAGAGATACTTTATTCCAATACAAGTTGAGTCTAAAAAGTGAATTCTCATTTTCCACGCAAAGTGTGTAAGAGCCATTTTGACAAGGTCTAGGAGAAGTGAGTGCAAGACAACAAACACATCAATTGTCCTAATAAAAAATGATAATAATCTAGTAGTCAATTCCACTTTGTACAAGCAGCTAATAGGTGGCCCAATGTATCTCATTGTGACAAGTCCTAACATAATGTATTTTGTTAGCCTTATATCCAAGTTTATGGAGTCACCAAAAGAAACCCATTGGAAAGCAAGAAAATGAATTCTAAGGTATATTGGAAGAAAAATACAGTATGGAATTCTATACGCTGATTTCAAATATAACCATCATGTTGGTTACATAGATAGCATTTTTCAAGGAAGTATTGATGATAGAAAGAGTACCTCAATATATGCATTTCACCTAGGTACAAGATTGATTTCATGGGCATCCAAGAAGAAACACATTGTCTATGTTTCATCAACAAAAGAAGAGTATGTAGTAGCAACAAGAGTAACATGCCAAACAATTTGGTTAATAAGATTGATAGGGGATCTTGAGCCTGAAGAGAAGAAAAAGCCAACTCCTATTTTTCATGATAATAATTAATCTATTACACTTTCTAGAAATCACATCTTTCACTGCAAAAGTAAACACATTAACATTCATTTTCACTTCATCCAAGAGTTATTCAACAATGATGAAGTCAATCTTTAATTTTGTAATTCCAAAAATCAGTTCAAAGACATATTTACAAAACCATTGGAAAAACTAAGTTTTGAATTTCAAATACAATGCTTAGGAATTGTTTGTACTAAAAATTATAATGAAGATAAATTCAAAATTAAGGGGAGTGTTGAATGAAAGTGTTTACTACATATTCGAGTTATCAGGTGGTTTACTTATTCGATAGTTTTGGTAGGGCAGTGTATTCAATGCACAAGTAGTAACTTGCAATAATGAGTTAGACCATATGAAACCAAAATTTTTGATATATATAAGAATTTAGTTATCAATAATTATTTAGTGAATGGTAAAGAATTAACCTCCACATAATATTTATTATTATGTTTAGTAATATTCACAATAAAGGATTGAGATTGATATTAAAGATAGGTATACATTGTTTACTTTACAATTTAATTTTTAAAAAATTATTATTTTCACATGTATCATTTGATTTATAATTGATGAGGAATAATAATAATTTTAACTAACTAGCATTTGCACTAGAAGTTGCAAAGAAAACGCCGTAAGGCAATAGATAACATATAACACTATGTAAAGCAATCGATAACATATAAAACTATGTAAAGCAATCGATAACATATAACACTAATTAACGCTTCTTTGCCCCACCACCTCCGAGGTGGCACCCGCTGTGCTAGCAACCAACACCCGCGCAATTTCAAATGATCCCTCGTGCCAAACATTCATTTGCTCCATTCGTACAACCAGAACATGTCCTGTCAAGCATTCATTTCTCCTGTTCACGGTGCTTGCTCACCTCGTAGGTCCGCTCGTGGTGCTGAATCCCGGCAGGCTGTGCCTTAGGCGTAAGGTAAATTATACTCTGTGAACAATGACATCCACCATTTTGGCGGGTGCCTGGAAGGCCCATGCATACGAATCCCACCCCGTGAATACATTCAAGGTCTCCATTTGGGCGCAGGTTCGAGCGACGCTGAAGGTGTTTTCCCATTGCATCGTAATCAGTTACCAGATTTATAACGAACCACTTAGCCATTCAGACATCTTCAATATTTTTTAGGACGTGGTTTAATGGTTAATAATTAAGTAGGGAGGTCTAATCCCAAACAAAATTATATATATCTGAAAATTTCTCCAAACGCGGTCCAATCTCAAGCAAAATTATATATATCTAAAAACTGCTCCAAACACAATTTTTTTAGTTGAAAAAAATACAATAAACCACCGCCATTACAATTGCAAACTCAAGCTCCTGCATCGAGTGTGCTTGATTATGTACTACCCAGTTAGCCATGGAGGCCATGAAAATTAGATAATCCTAAACCACCTCCATTGCAAACTTCCTACATCCACTGTGCCTGCCTGTGCACTTTG
>APFE031214695.1:0-21726 GCA_000404065.3 Pinus taeda | reverse complement strand
CAGATGTATTGACAAAATCTGTGAGCTCTGAGAAGTTCTCTTGGTGTAGAGAAACAATGGGCGTTTCAGGGCTGGAAAAATGACTAAGCTCTCTTGTGCCCCCCTGTGGATAGAAAACAACAAGTGGAGATTGTTGGGTTGTGTTATATTCTTTCCACATAGCTAATAGGGGGGTACCCGTAACCCCACTTTATGGGGTCCGGGGCAGCGCCCCGGAAAATTTTTGTTTTGGAGCCTATGTTAGGTTGGGCGAACCCACCTATGGTTTTGAGCATGATTTTCGTACATGTTTTTTGGACGCGATGGTTTTTGGTCCATGGTTTTGGACACGATGGTTTTCGGACCATGGTATTGGATGCTTCGACATGTATAAATATGTATTGTAACATTGAAAGGAATATAATGAAAAATCAAGCTGGTAGTTCCGGTTTTGGGATCCACTGGGAAATCTCTGTGTATATGTGTTTTATGTGTTATGCTCTCGCATTTTTTATTTTTCCTATGATTTAAATTCATATGCAGGTAATTTCTGTATGGGGTTAAAACCTACAACTAAAACCCAGGGGGCATGCACCCTGGTCTGTTTCGGTAGGAAAACCTTGGGTATAGAGCAGGTTTCCGTGGAGGATATATGACTAGTCTGACACACCCTTCCGTATAGGAAAATGGGATTAGACTAGATAAGATACCTCCGTTAGAAGGTAGGATTTTCCCAATAGAACAAATGTTTTGTGTGCAAATTGAAGGGTAACCTGGAAAAGGTAGGCCTTTCTCGATGGAACAAATGTTTTGTCTGCAAATTGAAGGGTAACCTGGAAACTCTACTTTTCTATACCTGGGGGCATGCAAACCTTTCCGCATGCAAGCGAAGAGCGACCATTTATTTTTGGGCTTTGTAGGACCTCCAACCCTTTAAACCCATAAGGCTGGTCGTTTCCTAGCTTGCATAAAGAAAGGATCTGGGGAAAATCTTCAAAAGGTGCAAGCCCCATAAAAATGGCATCTTGAATGAGACATCCTATCATACGACTGGCAAGCAATGTTACCGTAGGGTTCAAGCTCGTTAAAAAATGAACCCTCCATGAGTAGTTTTAGCACATAGTTCAAGCTTGTTAAAAAATAAACATAAGTCATGAGCAAATGTTTCCCCTATCATTTAAGCTCATTAAAAAATGAACCGGTAAATAACCATTGTGAATGCCATATCACCAACTTTTGAGTCTTGGTCGTGTTCTCGCCATCCCCTCCACTCTGTTTTTAGCCGATCATTCACCCCCATATGTTTGTTTACCCCTTCGAGGAACATTTGCGAAGACTGATTCTATTAGCCATCCTTGTGACACTGCCATGATTGGAAAATTCCAAATCTTACCTGGAATCAACTGCTACCCGAAACCATCACTCGTTCCTAGAAAACGAGCCTTCTTTAAGCTCTTTTCACCTGACTCATAAAATAAGAAAAGATTGCCGAGCGATTGGCCTCTCTAGCTTGTTAAATTCATTGAAAGTGCTATCCATCCTCTAGATTTTAATCTTTTTGGACCTGAGGGATTATTACACAAAAAGATCGAGCGCTTGTCTTGTTCGGCTCATTAAAACTATCGAAAATTCATCCCTTTTGTATTATTTTACGCTTTTTCGGACTTAAAGGATTATATGATGAAAAAGAATCGTTGGAGTCTCCTTTCTGTTCCTTTCAGACTCTCTAAAATTGAAAGGGATTGAGTTATCTTTGTCATTAAACTCGTTAAAACCAAATAGCGACAAACTCATCCAAATGGACGAGAACGAGTTTCACTGTCACTAGGCTTGCTAAAATATAGCGACAGGTTTGCCCGAACGGTGGATTATAGAACAAGAATATCTTATCCTCCTCAAGATTGATAAAAATAAAGAGGTACCAGTCATAAATGACTGGGGAAAATTGGGAAGAAAACTTGAAGAAACTTTATTGGTAACAAGTTGCTCTTGAACATGACACTTTCCTTCCACATCCATGTCGGGTTTGGTTGTTCCGTTCACTGGTCATCACCATTGGTCCATCACACCATCCATCTTTAGGGTTAATGCTACCAATCCATTTTCAGTGTCGCTGATATGTTCAAGAGAATTCATTCAGACAATTCACCTGTGTCTCACCCACTGTAATACATTCATGCTTCATTCCTTCATGACCGCCACCCTGAACCCTGTATCATCAGATTGTTTTCACCTCCAAAATCATTTACTTCGTTCCGTGTCGTTGATGTGGGATTCATTAAGGCCCTCCTGCGATGGGTCACTTCTTGTTGACATCAGCTCATTATCCAAGAAGTTAACTTAGGAACAACCCTTTCAGTGCTTTGAAGCTTGCATGCCTCAATGGCAAGTTTCTCACTTTCGGCGACAGGTTTACATCAATGGCCTTTGACCGAGATATTTTACGTGGTGTTCGATGCCAAGTCCTTTTTTCATACCACATGAATTGTACTCTAGTACCTTGAGGGTCATTGTCATTATTGGTGATTCCTCTCACGCCCGTTAATAACTTATATCATTGGCTGGTAATTAGGCGATGTATTTCCATGTTCAACTCCAAAACATTTTTTCACATGGATCGACTTGTACTCCAAGTGAAGATTGAACGAGTTTTGAAGACCCCAGATCTAGTTTCATCCATTCGGGCTGTGATATATTCAGGAATATAAAGACATAAACTGTACATCATTGCCGAACAGATGATCATCCAAATCAAAGGATGATGGGTCCATATCATCAGTGTGTCACACAAACAATTGTCTGTCCTATGTACATGAAATTGAGTTTATAAAGTTGAGCATGGGAATGCCCGCCTCAGCTAGATCATGAAAAAATGTTGTCAAAATAATGTATTGTATTGTATCTTATTACAGGTCACCTTCCAGCTCGGAAAAACTTCAGATCCTCATAGTAAAGCATTTCACCCGACATCAGAAAGATTAACGACCTCATGCTTTAGGGGGCAACTGTTATAGACATTTTTGGGCACTTCAACCCCAATCATAAATGTCCATAAACTGAGGGCTCCTAAGTCCCTAAAAGTGTTGCTTCATTGCATAAAGGAACAAGGTCAGTTGATTACATCATCTCCCAGAAGTTCTCCACTGAAAAATTCTCATAAATGGTCAAAACTGGACCATACTGAAAGCTCAGTGCAGAGGGAGCAATGCATATCACATTTCCAATTTACAAGGTGCGATGCATATTGAATTGCTCCTCTATAGGGTGCGATGGTCAGGAATGGACAAATGGCAGGGAAAAAATGCGAGGTGGAAGATCATGGAATCTTCCAGAATCTTCCCCTCTGACACTTGCCTGTCTATTTTTGACCAGGGATGAGTAAGAGATCATCATTCTCCAAGTGGAAGCAGGAACTATTAGAGAGAGGACACTAATCAGGATCCCAGAAGATGACTCACCTATATGTAATCATCTATATATGGATCCCTCATCACAGAGATTCAGAGGCTAGAATTTTGTATCTTATAGAGAAGTGTTGTTGGTTTTCTGGTGTACATTCATAGTGTTGGGTGATCTAAGCTTCGCTTGAGGTGAAGAAGGGATTCTTAGTTGGAGGATGTTGCTGGGTCAGAACATATGGTTGTAATCCTGTTTCTACTTTTCTTCTTAATAAAGCTATTCTATTTTTCTTCCATATTCTTGTGTACTTGTTTATATATGCATTTATATGGTTAACACACATCTGATCCTGTGTTATTTATGAATATAGATCTTTGTTTCTTCAATAGTAGTATGTTGGTGTGATTCCACAGGTTCTCTTTGAATCTGGGTAGATGAAGAAGAAGCGACGAAGCTCTATCAAGAAGGAGAGGAAACCAAGCACAACACTAGGGTTTGTCTTCTTGGTTCTCCTCTTGTCTATTTTCATAAAAGAAAATGAAAGTAGACTTGTCTGTTTCTAAGATAGCCACCCATCTTAGTGTGAACAGTAGCATCCGAGTGGACACTATTCCTGGTAACAAAGAGGACATTAGAACTGATCCTAGTGTAACAGTAAACACTTCTATTCCTAAATCGTCTCCATCTACAGCTGATTCGAAAGGTATTACCCCTCCAACAACTGTCACTGCAGGGTCTATACCTTCTTCGGCACCATAAATATTTTATGGACCTGACGGTCTACCTCTCCCACCTGGATTGATTGCTATAGAAGAGATTGTGGAGGATCCTCCATCCAGTACTCCATTGCATTTTGGAGCCAGGGTCACCCTATATCCTTCTTCATCAGAATTTAGTCTCCCTTCATAGCAAGTTCTTGTAGAATTGCTAGGAAATATTTTGGATAGACTAGATATGTCTAAACAACCTTCGACATCTAGGACTGTGTCATCTGATGCAGCAGCAACAGAACCTCCTGCTGCTACTCCAACAATGTTCGTTGGTGTACCATCTGTCCCAGCTAGCTCTCAATCGCTAGATGGAGTCCATCCAGGGACTGTTTTGACAGTATGGCCTATTCCCGTTTGTTCGTACGGAATAATATACAAATTTCTTATGTTGAGTCTCAACAAATTGATCCTTCGCAACAGTATCAATTTGGGAAGTCCTGTCCCCAAAGGCCAACCATTCCTTTAAGCACTGGATTTCCACCATACGGGGGGCAATATGCCCTTTCATTGTTTCCTCCGGGAGAACAACCATATGGGAATTCGCAACAAAATTCGGGTCATGCTGGAATTACATCCAGTGTTTGGGTGCCAATATTGCCTCAACAACGAAGAGTTGTGTCAGAGTCGGTTTCGTCAGCCCTCTGTCAGCGATCAAAATTTCTCTTTTTCATTTCATTTCTTTAGGTGTCTCGCTAGATTCACTCAGTTGCATTCCATTAGGGGCATGCCATAATCTGACGAAAGGACCTTGTCATTCATTACCCCTCATGCCTTATCCTGCTGGTGATCTGTTCATCAAAATCAAGTTTTAAGGCCACTTACAATCATGTTCTAATCTCTTGGTGAGTAAAGAGTTATGTAAGCGTTTAGGGTCTTTTTAGGTCAGGGTATTTTTAGGTCTAGGGTTTCACAAATTGTGTCTTCAAAATGTCCAATAATGCAAGCAAGCCAGAGGGAGGTTCTTAATAAGTTTTCATTTCAAATATTTTCATCGTCAGATGGATGGATTATGAATTTTCTTCAAAACTCTATTTTGAAGAAAATTCGACATTTCATTTTTTGTAATAGTTTTCAAAAAAATTTCAGTTATTGAATTCTTTAGGCACAACCCTGGTCTCCTTTGCCAAATTCCCTGTCAACTATCCCTGCAAACAAATGCCAAGAATTTCATCATTTCATTCAAAAAGCAAAAAAGAAATTTAAAAAATAGAGTTTTATTAAAATGTGAAAAAGTGCCAATGCCAAACATTACAAAGATGGGTTTTAAAGAAACAAATATCAAATCCATGTCTTTGTAAAGATATTTCCATGAGGATCAATGTCATTTCATGCCAATACCAAAGAGAAGAAATTCAAAGAAAATTGGTTGAGTAAGTGCGCAATTTGGGTGAAGTTGGATGAAACTTGGCTTGTGTGGCGCATAGAGGATTTTTGCTAAATTTTTCACCTTCCAGCTCAGAAATTTGCCTAGTTTTGACTAGTGTTGCTTTTTGATGTAATTATTGATCCATCTTGATGTAATTGGAGGACCATGATGTAATATTGGAATATTTTTACTTGTTCTAGAGGATTCATTCACTAAAAAGTGAAAATTTAATGAATGAATCAATTTCCTACCTTATAGAGGCAAGTTGTTTGATTGCCTAGATTTCAGTGCTTTATTAGAATTGGTTGAAATAGCTCCTAGAATGCGAGCTCAACCCCTAGAGGCATGGGAATGTGTTAGGATGGTCTATATAATGTATTTTTTGAGTCATTGTTAGGGTTGGAAACTTGGGGTTGCTTGGCACATCATTGTATATTCTATCTCTGCATTTTTGGCAAAGGAAAGACCAAGGTTTTGCAGCACTTGTTGGGATCCATGTGGCTCTGTGTTTTGATGGTGTTTTTCTCTATGTACTTGTAAGTTCATTGATGGTTATGTGTATCATTTTCCCTTCTCTTTGCTTCTGAAATTAAACAAATGAGTGATTAAAGTAGAATTCACTGGACTGTTGTGCTCTGCTTTGAACTTTTGTTTAATTTTCAATGTTTTCATCTATTTGAGGAGGACTCTTGAGAATCTCTTGCCCTCCTTGGCTCCTCACCGGTCTGATCCATCCATTTATTCATTTTAAAGCATCAAAACAATTGCCTTCCTTGCCCCAACCAGAACTCTGCAAAAACTGTGCCTCATCCCCCTTTTCCCAACAAAAATCCCTCAAAAACTCAAATTAGGTCCTTGCACTTCATACCCAACCTAATATTAGCTGTTAATATGGTCATCTCAAGCCCCATCTGCTTATCCTTTGCTGAGATTGACCTGGAGAGAGCCCTCTCCTGTCCTCGTAGGGCTAGCTACAAAGTTGAGCGTGGTTTGATGTGGACCTAGAAGCTTACCTTTTCAGCCTGAGGTAAATCTAGGCTCTAACATAGTGGCAAATCTACTGGGGAACTAATTTGATTGTTTGTTAGTATTCTTCATTTTGAAACTATAGACGGAGTCTAAAGATTAGCCAGCTATCCTTCAAAATGCTTTTTATTTGCATTAGCGCAAGTAGATAAACTATACTTTAGTCAATCTCTGGTCTAGTCTCATTAACGGAAAATCTAACCTGCAACCACCCCGGTGCATTTGATAATTCTAAGTTTTGGATGATAAGATTAAGAATCCATAGGCTGAGAAAGTTTTTTATGTTCCTTTGATATTTTGACAAAGCACACTGGCTTCAAGGAGATATACCAGAGCTAATCCGGATCCAGATCCTCTTCCTGTCTACGAAAATCCCAATTTGATTCCAAGACTTCTTTGTCAAGAGAGTTCTAAGACTCCTGTGTTCAAATCCCACTCATGTCCTGCAATTTAAGTACCTTGAAGAGCTTGATTTTGATACATGTTTCAAGTTATCATTGTTTGAAACAAAATCCAAAAGTGTTGTTGGTTCCACAGTCTTGAATATGGACTTTGCTGCAGCTCTTCAAGTTGAAAAATCCAACAAGGCCATTGAGAATTTCATTTTAAGACAGCTCCGGACTGAAATTGAGGCTTCAAATATCGCTGATTTCCTAGAAGCTGAATTGGCCACCCTTGGATCTTCCGTCACAACTTTCAACTCAAAGAGTCCCACCGAACCGCCCTTCATTCCCACTATCCTTGTGCAGCCTATTGTCACATATCAAACATCTGTAGTAAATTCACCTCCATCTACTTCTTCTACATCCAAGATCGAGTCTCCTTCGCACACCCCTCCTCATACACCTCACACATCAACTACAGCTACTCCCCCAACATCTCCAAGGCCAATTGCAAATCCACCAAGAGTGATGGCTGCTCAGTTTTCTCCTCTTGCGATGCCTCAAGTTTTGGATGACATGCCTGCAGATTATCAAAGTAAAATTCCATTGTTCGATGGCACTCCTCAAAGTGGTCCGGCTCAACAGCATGTGGATAGAATGTCAGATTTCTTTGAGCGGTATGAAATTGATGAAGAAAATGTAACAATGAGACTCTTTATGCAAACTTTCGGCGGTGAGGTAAGAAAATGGTTCAGAGCTTTGGCATCTAGAAGTATTCCCACATTAGATGAGCTTCAAAGATAGTTTTTGGATCACTGGGAGGTTAAGAAAGATCCTCTTCAAATCACTTCTAAATATACCAAGATCAAGCGGAATGTCGGTGAGTTCGTGCAAGACTATTGTATTAGATTCAGTGGGGTTTATAATGCAATTCCTAATGATTTAAGGTCATATAGAAAGTTAGCTTTAGTTAAGTTCCCGGATGGTTTTGATCCTAACATGGCATATCAATTGTGAGAGAGAGATCTGGCTACCTTAGAAGAGATGGAGAAAATTGCTGTTAGTGTTGAGGAAAATTTGAATGACAAGAGAACTAGATTGAAAGCTGAGAAGAAAGTTTTAATAAAGGAAGAAGCTTCTACATCAGACCAAGTACTCCGCAAGGTAGAAAAGATGATTGAAAGATTAGCACTTGATAAGCCTAAACCGTAGATTCGGAATCCCAACTTTCGTGGCCAGCAGCAGCCACAATTTAGGATCAAACAACGTGAGCAGCGAGCACAAGAACCGACACCACAACAACAACAAGTAAAGATACCTCTTCAACACAATTTTGTTGGTCCCGAATCTGATGATGAAGACAATGTAATAGGAGAAGAAAATCACTTCTTTACTCCTGATGATATGCCCACCTTTATCACTGAAGATGATGAGTATGGAGAAAATTCAATTGTACAGAAGGATGAGGATTTTATCTTGGCGAATGACATAGCTCTTGAACAAGAATCAGATGATTATTAGAGAGGGTATATGAATGATTTTTCCACCCAAAAACGTCAATATTCACTTAGAAACAGAAATGTCCCCATCAATCCAATCCAGAAGAGAAAGGAAGTTCCAACATCTGAGAATGAGCCACGTGTTGTACCAAAGAAAGGAAAAGAAATTGATGATCCTACTACTAGAAAGTCTCCACTAGCAAATGAAAGAGTAAATCAGCTAATGGTACCAAAGGATAAAGTTGAAAGAAAAGATGCTCCAACCAAAGAGGTAGAAAGGATCTTAGCTTTTAGTTTAGAAAATGAAATCTCTAAATTGAAGTTTTCCATTCCCTTGACCAAACTGATGATGAACATCGATTATAGAGGTCAAGTCTCTAAAGTTTCAGATTTTGACCCAATGTTTGATATGGTAAGTGTGGAATATGATCAACCCAAACTGATCTTTGGACCAGCATTTCATGGTGATTCTCCAGATAGTGATGTGTCTCCCTTTTATATCAGTTTAAGATTGCATGAGTTTGTGTTGGATAATGCCATGTTTGATTCCAGTGCTTCCCACAATCCTATGCTGAAGGCTATCATGGAGAAGTTGGGTTTGGACATCACACGGAGATACCACGATCTTTTTTCATTTGATTCTAGCAGAGTGAGATGTATTGGGCTTATCAAAGACCTAGTCATAAGTTTGGATCAGATACCCATGGAGAATGTTTCGACGAATGTTGTTGTGGCAGAAATTCCTCCCAGAGTTGGTATGCTTCTTTCCAGGTCTTGGGGAGCAAAATTGAAAGGGACATTAGAACTAGATTTCTCCTATGCAATGATTCCTATGTTTGGCCAAATGAGAAAATTGTACCGGGAACAACAAATGAAATACATGATTACAAGCAAGGAGAAACCAATTAATCATCCAATTAATTATGTACATAGAGATTTAGTCTTTTGTTTTGTATTCATATAGTTTCAATGATATAGATAGTCAGTTAGTATAAGCAGAAAGTATTCCAGAAATAACAGACAATTTCAGAGAAGTTCTAAGGAAAGAAGGACAAGAACAACGAAACACTATTGAGAAATCAACTAAGGATCACGGACAACAAGCAGGAAAAATAGAGCCAATAGGATTTCAGCACTTAGAAGAAGATGAAGAGGGTGTGTGGACCATGGATTTTGATGGGGCAGTGGGAAATGATGGTGCTGGAATTGGTATTTGGGTACGCAGTCCTTTGTTTGCTCTGAACAAAGTGCCTAATAATGTGCATATATGTTCTTACAAGCTAGCTTTTGATTGTTCGAAGAATGAAGCTGAGTACGAAGCTTTGATTGCTAGCCTAAAAATTCTAAGAAAGTTGAATGCCAAGAAGATTGCAGTATATGGAAATTTTGAATTGGTGATTAATCAAGTTAAAGGTGAATATCAAGCTAAGCACCCTCAGATGTGGGCTTACCAAAACACAGTCCTAGACATCCTGAAATTATTTTCAGATTATACCTTGACGTGTGTGCCTCGTATTCAAAATGGCATTGCTGATGCACTTGATAAGGCAGCAAGTAGTTCGAAGATTCCAATGAACTCTAGTAATAAATTTGAAATCCATGTCAAGCATCATCTGATTGTCCCAGACAATCAGAGATATTGGCAAGTTTTCCAAGACGATGAGGAAATTGATGATTTTTTGCGAAAAAAGTTAAGTTCAAAGATACCTCAATTGATGTAGAACATGATGATGGTGAAGATGATGTGCAAATCAATCAAATGGAAGTGTTGCAGCTAAAGGATAACATTATTCCTAAAGGCTTGATACCTTTAGAAGAACTCTTTGATCAAGATGACATAGCCCGCAAACAAACATTGTAGCCAACAGAGAAGGGTGTTGAAGAGGTCAATATCAGAACAGCTGCAAATCCAAAATGGTAAAACTGTCCAAAGCATTGCCACAAAAGGTAAAAGCCAAATACATCAGTTTTTTATCATCTTTTGCCAATGTGTTTGCTTGGGATTATTCTGACATGAAGACGTATGATACCAATATAATTTAGCACACTATTCCCATTAAGCCTAATTAGAAACCTTTTAGACAGAAATTGAGAAGGCTAAATCCAAAACTGCTGCCATCAATTGAGAAGGAGATAAATAGGTTGTACAAATCAGGAATCATTGTTCCCATCATATTTTCTGACTGGATCTCTAATTTGGTTCTCGTACACAAAAATACAGGTGAGATTCGCTTGTGCATTGATATCAAGAATATAAATAAAGTTTCATTGAAGGATAACTATCTGTTGCCCAAAATGGATCATATACTTCAGCGGGTAGTTGGAGCATCTCGAATGTCACTACTCAATGGTTATTCTAGATATAACCAAATTTTGGTCCATGAAGATTATTGGGATAAAACAACGTTCACCACTCTGTGGGGAACTTTTCATTATAGAAAAATTCCTTTCAGTTTGAAGAACGCGGGTGCCACATTTCAGCGGGCAATGGACTTGGATTTTGCAAATGAGAAGGATGTCTTTTTGGTTGTGTACCTTGATGATCTAACTATGTTTTCCAAATTAGATGAAGAACATATGTATCATTTGAAAATTGTCTTTCAAAAGTGCAGAAAATATGGTGTGTCGCTGAATCCGAAGAAGAGCTTGTTTGCAATGGATGAGGGTAAACTACTTGGGCACATTATCTCAAAAGATGGCGTTCATATTGATCCAGCACGTGTGGAAGCAATTCAACAAATTGAATTTCCCTGGAACAAAAAGGAGATTCAATCTTTTAATGGTAAGATGAATTTTTTTACGCCGCTTTGCTCCTAATCTTGCTGAACACCTAAGGGAGATTACAAACATGCTTAAGAAGGACAGCCAAGTGAAGTGGACAGAAGAGGTGGTAAAATCTTTCAATTTAGTCAAATTGGCTCTTTCTTTAGCTCTGGGTCTAATTAGCCCGGACTACACTCAAGATTTTATATTGTTTTCTTTTGCTTCAGAGCACACAATGGCAAATGTATTAGTGCAGAAAAGAGATGAGTATGAAAGACCAATTGCTTTCTTCAGTCGAACTATAAGAGATGCCGCCTTGAAATACAACATCATTGAAAAGCACACCCTTGCACTTGTAAAAGAATTGAAAGATTTTCGGGTATATATTCTGCATTCTCATACTTTGGCTTATGTTCCTAACGCTACTGTCAAGAATATTTTAGTGCAGATAGATCCAAAAGGAAGGAAAGGCAAGTGGATTGCAACTTTGTTGGAGTACGATGTGGAGATAAAGCCCACCAAGATTGTTAAAGGATAGAGATTGGCAAAGTTAATGGCTGAATCAAACTTGCATGCCTTAGACATAAATCTTATCACTGCTATGTTCGATGAGAATGAGGAAGGTTCGTCAATTCAGGTGTTCGAAATGTTTGTTCTTTCCCCGTGGTATTCAGATATCATATATGTGCTACAAAATTTGTCACCACCACTCGGCATGCCTAGAAACAAAAGTAGAACTCTCAAATTAAAGGCTAATAATTTTTGCATTCTAAATTCTGCACTTTATTAGAAAGATCACGGTGGCATTTTGTTGAATTTTTTGGTGGAAGAAGAAGCAAAGCAGGTCATGGAGGATTTCCACAAAGGAGATTGTGGTGGTCACATTTTTTGGAAAACAATGGCAAATAAAATTCTGAGAGTGGGATACTATTGACCGAGATGGTTTTCTCATGTATATAAGGTTGTCAAAAGCTGTCATAAATGTTAGATTTTTGAAGGAAGTTATAAATTATAGCCTTTGCCGCTTAAGCCCATTGAGGTGAGCGCCCCTTTTCAACAGTGGGGGTTGGATTTCATTGGTGGAATTCATCCCACTTCTTCTGATCAACATCGATGGATTATCACGGAAACAGATTATTTCACGAAATGGATCAAAGTAATTCCCACCAGAAAAGCTATGAATGCGGTAATTATTTCATTCCTTGAGAATAATATCTTGTCTCGTTTTGGTTGCTCGAATAAGTTAATCACTGATAACGTAGCAGCTTTCAAATCAAATAAGATGATTGAGTTTTGTCACAAGTATAAAATCATTTTGGGTCACTCAACTGCCTATCATCCGCAAGGTAATGGGTTGGCGGAGTCTTCTAACAAATCTTTGGTCAACATCATTAAAAAGTTGCTAGAAATTAACAAGAAGAGTTGGCATAAGAAGTTGGTCAATGCACTTTGGGCATATCAGGTCAGTGAAAAGAAATCCATTGGTATGTCTCCCTTTGAGCTTGTTTATGGAGTTGATACGGTGTTTCCTACCTCTCTAGTAGCTCCAGTCATCAAACTTCTTCAGGACGCTGGCAGTGAGGAATATCCTATGCAGCGAAGACTAAATCAAATGGTCCATTTACAGCAGACAAGAGAAGAGGTTTTCCAAAACACATCTAAGTTGTAGGAGAAGATTAAGAAAATATATGACAGAAAAGCCAAGACAGACAAATTCCAATTGGAGGAAGTGGTGCTGAAATGGGATGCAAGGAATGAGGAAAAGGGTAAGCACAAAAAGTTTGAAAATCTTTGGAAGGGTCCTTTCAAAATTGTTTCATATCATGGTTGGAATGCATTTCTTTTAAAGGAGATGAATGGAGAAGAATGTACCAGAGGGCTGGTCAATGGTCGGCTACTGAAGCGGTATCATTTATGAATTGTTTTTGTTGTTTCCATTGTCACTGATATATCATTTTGTTTTAGTTTCATTGCAATTATGTGTTGTGATCTTTTCTTCAGTCTGGGGCCCGAAGTGAAGGCTATAATTCTGAAGAAGGATCTCAGTTTTGGTTTGTTTGTCAAGTCAGCCTTTGAGTCATTTTAGGTTCATAATTTAGTTGATTTGAGTCAAGTTTCAGTCAATAATAAGTCAAGAGTCTTGTGTTAAATTGTCAAAATAATGGACTCCATAGCCCAATGGACGAAGGCACTGTCTATCTCTCCCAGAGATATTCCATTCTTGGCACCTCCAAGGAGCTACCATCCCCATTGGAGCCAATGTTAGAGTCGGTCTTGTCAGCCCTCTATCAACGATCAAAATTTCTCTTTTGCATTTCATTTCTTTAGGTGTCTCACTAGATTCACTCAATTGCATTCTGTTAGGGGCATGCCATAATCTGATGGAAGGGCCTTTCCATTCATTACCCCTCATGCCTTATCTTGCTAGCTTAGTTCTATTCATCAAAATCAAGTTTTAAGGCCACTTACAGTCCTGTTCTAATCTCTTGGTCAGTAAAGAGTTATGTAAGGGTTTAGGGTCTTTTTAGGTCAGGGTCTTTTAGGTCTAGGGTTTCACAAATTGTGTCTTCACAATTTCCAATAACACTAGTAGGCCAGAGGGAGGTGCTTAATAAGTTTTCATTTCAAATATTTTCATTGTCAGATGGACGGATTATGACTTTTCTCAAAACTCTGTTTTGAAGAAAATTCGACATTTCATTTTTTGTTCAAAAAAATTTCAATTCCTGAATTCTTGAGGCACAACCCTGGTCTCCTTTGCCAAATTCCATGTTAGCTATCCCTGCAAAAAATTGCCAAGAATTTCATCATTTCAGTCAAAAAGCAAAAAGGAAATTTAAAAAACAGAGTTGTATTAAAATGTGAAAAAGTGCCAATGCCAAACATTACAAAGATGGGTTTTGGAGAAACAAAAATCAAATCCATGTCTTTATAAAGATATTTCCATGAGGCTCAATGTCATTGCATGCCAAAACCAAGAAGAAGCAATTCAAAGCAAATTGGTTGATTAAGTGCGCAATTTGGCTGAAGTTGGATGAAACTTGGCCAGCGCGGCGCATAGAGGATTTTTGCCAAAATTTTCACCTTCCAGCTCAGAAATTCAGCCAATTTTGACTAGTGTTGCTTTTTGATGTAATTATTGATCCATATTGATGTAATTTGAGGACAATTATGTAATATTGGCATATTTTTACTTGTTCTAGAGGATTCATTCACTAAAAAGTGAAAATTTAATGAATGAATCAGTTTCCTACCTTATAGAGGCAAGTTGTTTGATTGCCTAGATTTCAGTGCTTTGTTTAGAATTGGTTGAAATAGCTCCTAGAATGATGAGCTCGGCCCCTAGAGGCATGGGAATGGGTTAGGATGGTCTATATCATCTATTTTCTAAGTCATTGTCAGGGTTGGACACTTGGGATTGCTTGGCACATCATTATATATTCTATCTCTGCATTTTTGGCAAAGGAAAGACCAGGGTTTTGCAACACTTGTTGGGATCCATGTGGCTCTATGTTTTGATGGTTTTTTTCTCTATGTACTTGTAAGTTCATTGATGGTTATGTGTATCATTTTCCCTTCTCTTTGCCTCTAAAATTAAACAAATGAGTGATTAAAGTAGAATTCATTGGACTGTTGTTCTTTGCTTTGAAATTTTGTTTAATTTTCAATGTTTTCATCTGTTTCAGGAGGACTCTTGAGACTCTCTCGCCCTCGTTGGATCTTCACTAGTATGATCCATCCATTTATTCATTTTAAAGCATCAAAAAAATTGCCTTCCTTGCCCCAACCAGAACTATGCAAAAATTGTGCCTCATCCACAGACCCAAATTTGCCTATCCCTTTTTCCAACAAAAATCCCTCAAAAACTCAAATTAAATCCTTGCACTTCATACCTAGCCTAAGATTAGTTATTAAATTGGTCATCTCAAGCCCCATCTGATTATCCTTTGCTAAGATTAACCTAGAGAGAGCCCTCTCCTGTCCTCGTAGGGCTAGCTATGAGGCCGAGTGTGGTTTGATGTGGACCTAGAAGCTTACCTTTTTAGCCTGAGGTAAATCTAGGCTCTAGCAAGTTGTATACTCAATGCAACAAAGCCTACCTATGTCGAATACCCCCACTACACTAGCCATTGTGACAGTGTCCAAGTACAAGTGTTTCCTGTTGTATGCCAACCTCAAGTTTCTCAAGTCGTAATACAACAACCTCCTGTCTCCATGACACAGCCACAATCACCGATTAGTGGCTCACTAACTGGAGCGACCTAGGTTCAAACGGGTACTATTACCCCTCATATTTGTCAAATAGCTAGTATTGGACAAGATCAGATGGTTTCACAACCATGGCTGGTGTAATATCAACAACCGCAATTCCAACAAGTTTACCAAGGGTCTGAGAAACAAATCTTTGTGAGTAATGGGCAGTCGTATATTCAAAACGGTCAACATCAATCATTTCATAGTGGTTATGCCCATCAACCTTACCAAATTTATCAACATCAAATGTGTTATGCTGGTATGCAAAGACCTTCTGCTCAAGCAATCCCATCTTCTCCTGGGTATGCTTTGCCAAACCTGAATCAACAATTGCCCTTCGTGGTGACTTTAGAGTTACTATATCTAAATCAGCTAACAAACGATCCAATTGCTTATGCCCCTTGGTGGCCGGTGATTCCTCATAAACTACAATTAGATATTCCTAAATTTAATGGAAATCCAGGTGAAGACCCGTCGAATCATGTGATGACCTTTCATTTGTGGTGTTCATCCAACACTTTAAATGATGATTCGATTAGGCTTCACCTTTTTCAGCGAGTGTTAACTTGCTCGGCAGAAAAGTGGTACATTGAATTGCCTAGAGATTCATTTGATAACTTCAACACCCTTGCCACAAACTTTTTAACACATTTTCAGTTACCAATAAGGTATGAAACAGGAACAGAGCTTCTTACCAATTTCAAACAGATGACAACCACTCACATATTTGATCATATCCATGAGTGGTGGCGTTGTCGTAGAATGGTACAAATATATGTTCCTGATCAATTGTTAGCTGAATGGTTTATTAAATCATTGTTACCTTCTATCATAGAAGATGTGGCAAAGGGAGGGGTCGTCACTGAGGAACAAGTCATTGCTCGTGCGCAATATCTAGACTTGATCTATACTCAGTCTGGCACGCTCTATGACAAAATCCCTGATGCTCCTAAACCAGAAGTTTCCATTCCTCCTCCTAAATCAAACAAAGAATCTCATGGCGGAGATGGTGCGATAGGTATAACTAGCACGAAAACCGTAAAGGTTACATCAAAGAAATCTCATATAGCTTCTAGTCAAAATGCAAATGAATAACTTTTCGCCTTAGAGGTAAATGTCGTGTCGACTGACAAAGGAAAAGAACCGAAGCGACTAGGCGGCAAGAAGAAAAATAAAGGGAAAAAGAAGAAGCAGGATAATTCATCTCCCGAAAAACCTTCTGCAAACCCTTCTGGGCAAAGGAAACCCCCTGCGGGGTGTCAGATATGCAATGAGGATCATCGGACGAGATATTGTCCACATAAAGTTGAAGTTAAGAAATTGCTTAAGAGTTCAAAAACCTCAACAATATTAACTGATCCATTTCCAAACCCGGGAACCAATTTGGTTGCTAGTGACAATGCTTCCCCATCCCAAGTGCTTACGTTGTCCATTTCAAAACAATAAAAATATGCTTTGATATTGACTAGGAATAAAGATTACGGGAATCCACAGTTGTTGAACAACAAGGCTACTGATCAACCTAGTAGTTCGACAACAACTTCAACCGAAGTTGTGCCACCCAGCATTCTCGAGATAGCAATAAAGCAACCAAATGGAGTAGTACACAAATCGACATTTATTCCTCATGCCAGAGTAGCACATAATTATAATATAGTAGAGCACCTGGCCCAATCACTGTCCGCTATGTGGACACTTGAGGTACTGCAAAATTTCCCCTACCAAAAGCAGGCTTTATTATCAGCAATAGGTCAGATTGACCTAGCAGATTCCAATCTTGTGGCCTTTAATCGTAAAGGATATGACCTCAATTACCAGCTCAACCTGCTTTCCTTATTCAAGTGAAAGCCGTCAACAAAACTGTTCATCAAATGATTATTGATGAGGAAGCATCTACATGTATTATTGTTGGCATTATGGCACAGGTTTGGAGCTATGGCACAGGTGATGTCCTTGATGGAAACTATCTTTGGTAACATCAGTTCAGGCACTCAGAAAGAAGAAAAAGACATATACGCAGGTTCATATAGACGAAGACGCGTATACACTCGGGTTATACATTACAAAAGCGTGTATATGTTGGGGATCATACTCTTGGTCCATGGTAGTTATTCCTTGGGATTTGAACCTATGTTTTGGACCTTGGTGACTCGTCAGATGTGTTGATCCCTAGTTTTGGGTTCATGGTATTGAAATGTTATGGTTTTGGACCATGGTATTGTGAAAGAACTAAGTCTATAAAAGAGGAAGGAGATCTTGTGACAAAGGATCATCTGAGTTATTACCGAATATCTGATAAAGTGCTAGAGCTGGTATATGGGTAATTGGGTTATGATGCAGATCTGGATCTGAACGAAGGAGGAACCTTAGCACAAAAATAAGAATAAGTTCTATTCATGGGTCATAATCTTTAAGCTTGAATGATAGTATCTTAGTATGATTTTGATCTGCTAGACGTGCTGCTTGCTTGATCTACAAGTCTGACAATCTGGGTTAGTTAATAATTGAATATATGAAAGAGTGAATTATCCTTTATAGATCTATACGCAGGTTTAGTGAAGCAAAGGTGCATATACACGCAAGTTGTGTGAAGTAAAGGAGCGTATACGCAGGTTGTTCCATATGCAGAAGCGTATGCACGCTAGTTTCAGGCTGTTGAAATAGCATATTTACTCTAGGTTGTGATCAAGCTGCCTCTGTCTATTGCTGTTGTGTTCTGGGTTTTGTTTTCTGGTGTGTGGTTTCTGGTACTGTGTTTTGGGTACAACTGTCAGAGAATTATCTACCTGAATCAGATCTAATTGGTGAAAAGGAGATTGGTTGATGGAGAAATTCTTGATGATTGATTGATGTTCATGGATCCAGTCTGAAAATTTATGAAACGTGGTCCCTGGAAGAAAGAGAAGGTTGTAGCCTTCGGTAGACCAGCACCTACGTACTAGTATCTTGGCTAGTACAAGAGAAAAAAGGGGTTGTAGCTCCCTTCTAGGAGAAGCTGGAGAATGAGAGAGAGTTGTAGCTCTCTGCAGGTTGCAGCCTGCGTACTGGTAAAGGACTGCACCAATACATTGTAAAAGAAGTTTCTAGTTAAAGAAAGATAGAGACGAATTGCAGCAGGTGGTTTTCACCCACATTGGGTTTCCACCTTATATCTTGTGTTCTTGTGTGTGATTGTCTTTCTGCTCTGTTTTACTGTCTCTGGTTACTGGTTATTTGATTCTGCATCACATATTAACAATCATCATCAGAAAGATAAAGTAAATTAAAATTTTGCTTTGTATACGCAGGTTTCCTTCTGCATGCGTATATACACGGGTTTAACCAACTGGAGTAGCGTATACAATTTGTTTTGAAAAAGGAATATTTGACTTGATAAAACTGATTCACCCCCCCTCTCAGTATTATTTCCAACAATTGGTATCAGAGCAAGTCCTTCTGAAGAAGCTTGATCACTTGAAGGAAGATCTTTCATGATGAGCAACTACGAGAGGGAAGCATCAATCAGACCACCTGTTTTTGATGGAACAAACTTCGTATACTGGAAGGTTTTACTTCCTATCTTCAATCTCTGGGTACTGAAGTCTGGGATATCATAGATACAGGGTATACTTTTCCATCATCGACTCCCACAGATCCGGATGAGAAGAAGAAATATGAAACAAATGCAAAGGCGGACAATACTCTATTGGGATGTCTATCACAGTCTGAATTTGTGAAAGTCATGCAGTATAAATCCACTAAGGAAATATGGGACAAGATTGTTCTGAGCTATGAAGGAGATGATCAGGTAAAATGAGAAAAACTTCTAACCCTCAGAATTCAGTATGAAAATCTCAGAATGTACAATGATGAAAGTGTGGCTAACTATTTTCTTCGTGTAGATGAGATTGTTAACTGTATGAAAATTTTTAGTGAAGAAGTAGAAGAGGCTGTTGTGGTTGAAAAAGTTCTAATATCTTTGTCTCCTAGGTTTAAATCTAAAGTTTCTGCAATAGAAGAAAAGGGGAATCTTCAAAACCTTAAAATGTCACAGTTCCATGGGATTCTAACTACTTATGAAATGAGGAAAGGAGGACCATCAGATAGGAGAGAAGCTACCTTCAAAGCTTCTGGCAAAGGAGACTACTATGAGTCTGGACACATATTAGAAGAAGAAGAATCAAATTTTGTCAAAATTCTCCAACGGGGCACTAGACAATTTCGAGGTAAGTTACCATTCAAATGCTTTGCTTGTGGAAGAGTAGGTCACTATGCTGCGAAATGTCCTCACGAGGATAAGATTGACAAGGGGAAAGTACCTATTAGATGGAACAAGAAACATAATGCAAATAAGAAAAGCTATTACACTCATGAAGATAGTGATGGACTCTCAAATAGCGATGAAGATGAACGAGGTAATCACTATAAACCTCTAATGGATTTTGAAGATGATGGTTACGTGGATTTTATAGATGTAGATGGCTTTTATGAAGATATTTCTAGACTCAAGAGATGTTTAGAAGAAAAGAATATGATCATTGATACTCTGCAATTTCAACTTGATGAAAAATAAAAATCTCTTGAGAAGTTAGAATGCGAAATTGTTGGTCTTAGGAAATAAATTGAGAAAACAAAGGCCCTCAATCTTAAATTTGTTAAAGGATCTGAAACTCTGGATGAGATTATCAATGTACAATGTTCCCCTCTAATCAAGATAGGTTTGGGGTATAATGGAGAAGCATCTCAAGCTTCCACCTCCAAAAGTTATCTTGATGCAGCAAGAAGGAGTGAGCAAAGGCCTAATAGAAATCATCAGGTAAATTAGGGACAATCTTCCTCAAGAACAAACAAAGACTATAAATAAAATCGAGGGCATGCTACAAATAGAAGCTACAACCAGCCACAGGTAAAATCTTCCCAATTTGCTTCAAAAATGGATGTCAGTAGAAACTACAATCGGTTGGAGGGTAGTCGCAGGAATTTCTTCAATGGCCAATGTTTCTCTTGCCATAATTTTGGTCAAAAAGCAGTTCAATGTGTTGCCTATAAAACAATCATGACTAGAGAAGCTCAAAAACAAAGAAGTATGTCTACAATCTCGAAGAGGACCTATAACAAATTTTCTGCCCTTGATAGTGAAATTGAATGCTCTATTTGTAATAATTTTGGTCATGAAGATTCTGAATGTAGAAGCAGGTTTTGGAAGACAACTCAGAAGGAACAAACCTCAAGTGCCAAAACATGGAGAATGGAGGAACCACAATTAGAAAGATGTGGGATAGATTTGTATGCAGAAGGACAGGAAAATCAATGGTACATTGATAGCGGATGTTCGAAGCGTATGACAGGTGATAAAGAAAAACTTGAATCATATACTGCTTTAGAAAAAGGAAAGAAAGTTTCTTTTGGAAATGATATCCCTACAGCCATAAAAGGAAAAGGCATTGCTCAGTTGAAAGAGAAGGTCAAAGCTGGAAATGTTTTGTATGTTGATGGCTTGAAGCATAATTTATTGAGTGTCAGTCAGATGTGCGATAATGGAACTGAGGTAATATTTCGATTAGATGGGTGTAGTGTTCATGATCTTGATACAGGAAGAATAGTAATCAAAGGCAGAAGAACTCCAAATAATCTATACATATTTGAAGAAGGAGAACAACAATGTTATTTGAGCAAGAATGATGAACACTGGTTATGGCACCGGAGGTTGGGGCATCTAAGCTTTTCACAAATAAGGAAAGCATGCAAATACGAGGCAGTTCGTGGTCTTCCAGATATCAAAATTCCAGACAACACCATATGCAAATCATGTCAGTTTGGGAAGCAAACTAGAACTAACTTCGCTGAGAAGGAAGGATCAGCCAGCAGGCCTCTTGAGCTAGTTCATACAGATGTATGCAGTCCATTCAGGACAAGGTCACCTCGAGGAGAAGAATACTTTATATTATTCATTGACGATTTCTCCAGGATGGTTTGGTTAGGACTTATGAAGCACAAGGAAAGCGTTCGAAAAATTCCAATCCTTCAAAGCCTTGGCTGAAAATGAATCGGGTCACAAAATTAAGTGCCTCAGATCCGACAGAGGGGGGGAGTTTACCTCAAATGAATTTTTTGATTTCTGTGAAGAACATGGGATAAGAAGAGAATTCTCTACAGCTAGAACTCCTCAGCAAAATGGAGTTGTGGAAAGAATGAACAGAACAGTCCAACAAATGGCTCGTGCTATGCTTTATGAATCAGGAACTCCCGCAACTTTCTGGGGTGAAGCTGCTCATGCTGCGGTTGTTATTATCAACAAAACAAATGTC
>APFE031214676.1:58606-82454 GCA_000404065.3 Pinus taeda | reverse complement strand
TTTAATATTATATTATATTATTTATTATTTATTATTTTGATTAAGGGACATTACATACTCCCCCACTTTAAGGAACTTCATCCCGAAGTTAAGTTTTTATTATTTATTATTTATTATTAAGGGACATTACATTTATTTTGTTATTTATTACTTCATGTAACAGTCTCGACACCCTTTGCTGAACTAGTATAACCAACAGACATCGAAAGTTTCACAACACCCAGGAAATCCCAAGGATTCTCTATCCTTTTTCCCACTTTCGGAATCAGGCATAAGCCTCCTCGGTCTGTAGACTAGTCCAAGGCTGACTCCAAGGCTCACGCCTGACTCAGACCTCGTCTACCCCAAGGCAGGCATCCGGTACGGTGCTTTGGTTTTCAACTTAGAGCACTACAGTATTGCTTAGCATCCCTGATATTTTTTTTCTTGTTAAAGTTGTCCATCACTGCTACTATGGTTTTAGTTTTCAAAACTTTTCTAGAATATCAAATTCATTTTCTATATGAACCAGACATTATAATTTTACCAAAATCATATATTCCTCATAAGAGTACATCTGCATAGTGCAACTGCATGCACGCCCTTACTCTGGCAACGAGGCAAATGATTCCACTCAGGTTTTAGGTAAATATTGGTTTCCCTGAGGTGCTGCCATAGCAAGGGACTGTTTCAGTGCAAGATGGTTGGTTATAAATACAAATGTCAATAAATAGGTAATTTTTTTTTAAAACTAGTTTATTCACTTTTTTTTTTTTTTTAAATTGATAAATAACTTTAATTTTTTTTCTAGTTAATGGATATTCAGTTTACGACAAGAATTTTCATGGGTTTTCCTAGCCCCGACTTAGCATGCCTTTGTATGCCTCATTGGAAATGGCTTTGACATCTCGACATTCCCAAGAATAGACCCATACTTATTCTCCAAAGAAGGCACATATCCATTTTTAATTGATTATTCACTATCACTACAGGCATAGCATGATGAAGGATGTATTTTTATTTTCTTGGATATCGTTTCTTTGCCTACCCTTGTTATGGAAACCACTTTCCCATTAGCAGACTCATCCACTTTCTCTGTATTAGAATATTTCAAAATGGAGTTTGATTCATTATGAGTTGATTTTGTTCCATTCTTGTTATTTTGTTAGGAGCATCACAATCCATTATTGAAATGTGAGCAGAATTTGTATATTGCTTGGAATTCCAAATATTACTTCTACATAAGAGTTCATCATTGCTCCTATAAATACACTGAGAAATATCAATATTTTTTTTCCTGGGTGAACCTCTATGTTTTTGGAATGATCCGCTGAATAATTTCTGGGACTCAGTGATGATATTTTCAGGTCAAACACTGATGATATTTTCAGAAATCAATTTTAAAATTTTTGTGGCTATCAAAATTTGAAATCAGCCTATAACAACCCTGAAATTTGACATTACATGCTAACCATTTGACCAAATGTGTTCTTGAAAACTTTGCATCTGCTCAACAGCTAGGCTCAAATTTGTAGGCTGGAATGCCCACTTTATATGCAGGTTTAGGCTCAAATTTGTAAGCTGGAATGCCTGTTTTCTGTGCCTAAAGGTTTATAGTTCCATAACTATGTGTCACAACAGTTTTTGAATTTAGTATTTTAATAAATCTGAAGAATATGCCAATAGTAGCATGAGCCTTGGTATGGGCATTAACATTGACAAATCATAACAAATCCCTGGGCATATCTTCATTTGGATTATATTTGGAAATTATTTCAAATTAGTGAAATCACCGTGACTATCCTGTCAAGATGGATGCATATAGACTATTTGATAAAATTTTCAACTGCATGATGATTTGAGAGTTGAGATAGCAAGTGGGAAGCTTTGCCATTTTGATTCATGAATCACTTTCACCACTTTGAAACTGCCTCAAAATTTGACTTCTGAAACATTATACTTGCCATTAGCGCTTGTCAAAGGATTATGTATCTAGTTGCATTGGTGTTTACATAAATAAATAACCAAAATTTGAACTAGGACCATTTTTATTTCCTCGGTGATTTCTTCGAATTCAAAGAAAATACATCTCAATTCTGTTTCAGATTTGTAACTCTAACTTCTTGCTGTCCTATTTGAATGTTGTTCATGTATTTAGTAAACACACTAATTTCATAGCTTCCACTATTTTATTGCTGTTTGAAAATACGTGCTTTATTTTGATAATAGCTCAATACTATTGTCACAGTAAATCACACAGAAAGAATTCAACCTATAATGGCACCGACTTACAATTTTCCAATGAATTTGCTCTTTATGTAATTTTAACCATTATTTGATACCCTATCTACCATTATTTGATACCCTATATTTATCATTCAGTGTTATATCATATTCGGAGAGCTTGACTTGAATCTACATTCGTATTATTCCCTCTTGGAAATGGCTCAATAAATGCACTGTAATTTCTATGTTTTGTTGAATTTTTCAGTGAGATGTTTTATCAAACAGCTTATAGACGCATTGTTGTAGGTATATTTTTTCTTGCCATTTACTTGAACACAATTATACAATGACCATAGGAACAACGTAGAGTATTCAAATCGCAAGCATGAAACATATATTGTGCCCAAAAATGGTTCAACCCCAAAAATACTCATTTAGTCATAGTCATAAGATACCCACTTAGAATATATTAGAAATTTCTACAAAGAAATTTGAGTTTACTGGTATGGTTCACTATGGTATTATATCAAAACAATTGGTAGACAGTGTATTGCAGATGTTTCTCTTCCAAATTGTGATTAAAATAACATGCATAGTACTAAGCATACATAAAAGAGATATTTGACAACAACTGATATACACCTTGCATTAAGTTTAAAAGCTCACACACCACTGAAAGTATACAGTCAAACACTAGTATGATTTCTGAGGTTCGAAATGATGATTGTGTATCAAATTTATCCAACCTAAAAATCATAGGTTCAGTTGCTCAAATTGTTGTCACTGAATGTTCCTTTAATTAACATTCGAAGTTCTATATTTTTGTTTCATTCATCACATATAGTCATTTTATTTCAAATTATTAAGTCAAAGGGTTCAATTCTAGTATGTTGTGGTGGCTCAATAAAATCTTATCTGATCATTATCCACCCAGTGTACAATGGCTCAAATTGGAGTTAATTATAAGGTGGACAAAAATTGGAGTTTAATAAGGGATGCTTGGAGCTACACGAGATTTGTCTATTTTCTTTAATATGTTGTCTTTTGTTTTTGTGACTCTTGCATGTCGAGAATTTTGTTACTTTTTTAATTGGAAATGGTCAATCATAGAAATATGTTCATGATTTTTACATTACTTTTAATTTAGACTCTACACTACTTTACCTTATGCCTGGTAGATCATATTCTTCAAAATTGACATTGATGGATTTTAATGAGTAGATTGATTGCTTGCTTAATTGGTTTCTTTATCACATCTGGTAGATCATATTCTTCAAAATTTATATTGATGGATTTTAATGAGTAGATCGGTTGCTTACTTAGCTAAGACATATACTTTTATAGAGCATCTAAAGCATGTTTTATTGTTTAAACTTTATGATACATCTAAATCGTACACTGTGATTTCAGTTTAGCTTAATTAACTGTTATGATGTTGAGTATAATGTTACATGAGGTTTCATGATTCAAGGTCAATTGCATATATTGGATAAAGTTGTCTAAGGAGAAATGGAAAGGAAAAACTTGCAAATTTTCTAATGATGATAACTAATGATAGCTCATGTGATTATGGCCAACTTGGTGCTAGATAGATACTTAAGGTGGTTGAGAGGAAGTGTCACAACAAGGGTAAGAAATCAATAAAAGAGGCAACCTATTTTAAAACATAATGGAAGAGTTTGGTATAATCATAATTTGGTACTCTAAAGGTATCACTATAAGGACTATCTAAGAATGATGCACATAAAGAAGAAAATATTGGCAATCAACTATGAAGTTGAATAATCAGGGTAATAATGAAGGTCATTCTGAAGGAACCTAGAAGGTATGATGACATAGATTAAAGAAGTAAATCCGTAATAAAATTGATCAATTGGAGGAGATAAGTTGCGTGCATGACAACATCTATAATAGTTTTTCCCTCTAATGGTAGAGCCACATTGTAAAGTTTTCCATAGGTGACTAATTATATGCATGAATTATGGGTAACAAGATGTATGATCAGACAATTTTATTATGTTGATGTCTTAAAATAGGAAATGATAAGTGGATTACATTTGGTAGCCATCTTAATGAATTTATTTATCGGGTATTACCCAAGTTGGGGAATAGTAACAACATTTCCAAAGTGTATCAATGCTATGCTTTTAAGAGAGGAGGAAAAGAAACCACAATGACTGGAGGTGAGAAATTAAAGTCAATTTAATATAATAGAATGAAGTGAAGAAGTTTCCATTTTTGAAGCTAGTAGACATGGAATATTAGGAAATTAAGACTAGGAGAAAAATAAAAATATATCTATGAATATCTGGTAGGAGGAAATGAAGGGATGTTTTATCAAGAAGAAAGTTCTTTTAAGGGTATTGATGGGTGGACTGAGAAACATGATTGGTAATGGTCATATTCATGATCTACATAGTTTAAAAATGTGAAGATATGAAGTTGAGAATTTTCATAATGACCAGTGATGATAAACGAGGAAGATGTTTAAAGGTTTAAATGGTAAAAATAAATAAATAGTGAAGTATAGGAAGGAATGTTGCTATAAATTTTATAAGGATACCTTGAGAAAAATTGTGTACATATTGACAAAATAAGTGAGAGTCAATTAATAGAGGTTGTACTTCACTGATTTGCACTCATTGTTTCATGAGTAGGACTTCACATAGAGAAACTTATCAAGTTTTGTTCCCATAGCGTTAAAAGAGGTTGTTTCCACATAACACCACACATTTAAATTTTTCATGGACAATGATGGTAGTAGTGTTTCCAACTGTTTCAAAATCTAAAAAAAAGATACTATTTAATGAGCAAGAATCTCTTGTCCAACTTGAAGAAGGGTGAATTTACGATAAAGCAATCAAGTGGTATTGAGATAGGAACTTGACGAGATAAGAAAATATTTTTGTGGATGAAAATGATAATTGTTAAGTGATGTATGTATAAGTCAACATGGATCAACAAGCCCTCATGCAAGTAAATTAAGCATGATATAAAATTAAATCATGATGACCTAGTGTTTATATGCAATTGCATATAACGGTATTGGATTCGGTAAGCCAAAGGGTAAATGGATGTAAAACCAAGGGATTTTAATTTTGAGATAGATGATGTAAATAATGATTCTATAACTAGTAATATCTTAACAATGAATTTCACCAGAATTTCCTTGGGGAAGGAAGAATATATGATGAGAGATTAAGACTCAAGATGATGAGGCTCATGTGAAATTTAACGATGTACTTAGATGATTATACCTATGGTGTAAATGGTCAACTTCCTAGTTGAAAGAAGTGGAAATGATTATTGAAAAAGTAATTGGTATCTTAATGAAAACATAACACTAATAACACTGATGAAATAACATAGATCTTAGATGGATGTTGAATAATCTTAGTTCATAGTTGAATGTTTGTAAAGTAAATGAACTTGATTTTTCTGATGAATCATGATAAGAATGATTATAGAGTATTATTCTATATTTGATAAGTGTTGAGATGTTTCTCATATTGATGATGTTTCATGATATGATGGTATGAGGATAATGATGCACATGTGGTTCTTATTATTGTTACAATAGTGATGATATATGCTTATGATCAATATGATATGCATAGGAATCATGATGTTATGATATGATGTATATTGATATGTGGTTCATTTATTATGTGAAGTCATGATATGTATTTGATGCAAATATGTTGATGTTATAACTTATGATGGTATTTCGTGAGGTGAAGCATGTGAGAGTTGCATACAAATTTATGACATGCATGAGCATGCAGTTAGTTATTATTCATAATGTTGCGATTAACAATGATGAATGTTCTCATGATGACATGCAAGACTTGGCATGTGGATTATTTTCTATGATACTATGATGGTATAGCTAATGCATTGGTTGCATGTTGAGGTGTGATGATTGACATGACTCCACAAATGGGACGATTTATTTGATGATCTTGTGCGAGCCCATACACACGAGGGAGAATAAGTAACACCATATGGGCTGGGGACAAACTCAATCAAAACTACATATGCCAGTGGTTCCTTTGTCTTGTATAGCTCTTGATGGATAGCTCTTGAAGGGCTATGGGACCATCTTGAGGAGGCCAAGTGCCTGATGTTCTAGGCTAGGTGCCTATTATTGTATTGGGATGCTGAAGTCTGGTAGGGGTGTAAGGAATTCGATGCCTGGGGTTGTGCGCCTTAGTGAGTTGTGGAAGGAGTGGGCCAACCTTACGAGATGCCCGGAGACATTGAGTAGTGTACTGGATGCCTGCCTTGGGGGCTTGGGGGTAGATGAGGTTTGAGTCAGGCGTGAACCTTGGGGCCAGCCTTGGACTAGGATACAGACCGAGGAGGCTTATCCCTGATTCCAAAAGTGGGGAAAAGGGCAAAGATTCCTTGGGATTTCCTGGCTGTTGTGAAACTTTCGATGCCTGCTGGTTATACTAGTTCAACAAAGGGTGTCAGGACTGTTACATGAAGTAATAAATAACAAAATAAATGTAATGTCCCTTAATAATAAATAATAAATAATAATTAATAAATAATAAATAATATAATATAATATTAAATAAATAATAAACAATAAAATAGTAATAATAAATAATAATAAATTAATTACATGCTCTAAATAAATTATAAATAAGAATAAAACAAGAAAGCAGTAAAAAACTAGTTAAAGCTATCCAAATGTAAAAACAAAAGAATAAAACAAGAAAGCAGTAAAGTTGCATGTTGACAACATGGAGTGTGTGCATGTGGTTCCCCTTCCAATGTTTTCTCTATTTAATAGATGAGGAGGAAGATGAGAGGCATTCCATGATTCCATCATCCATTCTCTTGGGAGAATAGTGTTGTGAGACAAAGGATTCCCTAGCAGTAGTAAGTTGATTGAGGGCTCAGGGGTGGCCAGTTGTAGCAATATTTTGTGCAACTAAGCCTATGGTTGGGTGGAGAGTCATCCCCAAGACTTTGTTGCTGGTAGCAAAATTCAACTAGCGTTCAACTAGCGTTCCACAAGTAAGTTGTCTCTCTTCGCTCATATTTTTGTAATTTAATGTTAACTATTTGATAAATTTCTTATTGATTATAAATCACTTGATTAATCTAATTAATTATGTGTTGTTATTTCAGGGCTGTTACACAAGATGTTAGTCATTGATATGAACATTGTTTGATTTACCTTTGGTGACTCATCATATTTTCTTAACTTTCATCTAGTGACTATAGGAGTACTAACAAGTGAACACTCATCCATTCCAAAAATCTTCAATAGTTCTTCGAGGTACTTTCCTTGGAAAATGAACATTCCTTTTGATAATTGTGTAATATATAAATTACGGAAAAAATTAGAGTTCCACAATATATATCCAAATTCAGCTTGCATTTCAGTTGAAAACTTTGGGCTTAGTAAATATGCATTACTACCAAAGATTATGTCATCAACATAAACAACAATGACTAAAAGATTTCGTTTTCGGATTTTATATACAAATTACTATCAACGTCCCTCTTTTGGAGCCTTGTTGTTGTAGATGTTTGTATAATTTGGAATACCATGCCCTTGGTGCTTGCTTTAGTCCATACAATGCGCTTTTAAACTTGCAACACATCCTAAGGATTACTAAATAGTTGAAAATACTCATGTTGTTCTATATAAACCTCTTCTTCAAGTTCTCCATTCAAGAGTGTTTACTTCACATCTATCTGATACACTTTGCAATTCTCGTGATAGGAAAATGCTAAAAACATTCTTATTGCCTCTAATCTTGCTTAGGAGAAAAAGTTTCTTCAAAGTATATTCCTTCAACCTGAGCATATTGTTTGCATAATAATATGGCATTGTTCCTTATCACTTGTCCATCCTCATTTAACCTCTTCCTGAAGACCCATTTTGTACCTATGACTTTTTTAATTATTGGTCTTGGAACTAATTACCAAGTATGTTTTTTCTAAATTTGATCTAATTTCTCATTCATGGTACTTATCTAATTCTTATCTTGAATTTCCTGAGAAAATTCTTTGGGTTCAATCTTGGACATTATGACAATATGTGCTTAATTTAGAGTGCTTATTAGCATTATTCTAGTTTGAAATCTTACTTATTACCAATAATTTGATTATCAGGGTGATTATTTTACACATATCTTGAAGGAGGTTTTGGACAAGAGCATGTTGCCTCTACTTCTTCTTTCTATTCTGATTCCTCATGTTTTTCTTCTTCACACTCTTCTGATTTGATTTATTGGGCTGATACATCTTCGCTACTTCTCATTCAGAGGTAAAGATTCATCCACTTTTACATCAATGTTGTTTGCAATCTTGCATAATATTTTATTATAACATATATAGCCTTTTATCTTAGTTTAATATCCTAAAAATATCCCTTCATCAACTCTAACATCAAAGTTACCAAAATTATCATCATTAATTTTACTGTAGCACTTATTTCCAATAACTTTGAAGTGATTGATTGAGGTTGATTTTCCATACCACAACTCGTAGGGGGTTTTGTCATTGTTTGGCCTAAGGTGTGATTTATTTAAAGTATGAATTGTTTTATGATCAACTTCACTCCAAAAGGTGTTTGTAATATTTCTCTCATATAACATTCCCCTTTCCATTTGTTGTACCAATCTATTTTGCCACTCCACCACACCATTTTGTTGTGGGGTGTTTGTAATTAAGAATTGTCTTCTTATTCCATGATCTTCATAAAAGTTATCAAACTCCCTTGAGGTACACTCCCCACCTCTGTCAAACTTTAGGTGTTTCAATTTACAATCGGTTTGGTTTCCAACAAGAGCTTTGAAGACTTTGAACTTATTAAACACTTCATATTTCTCCTTTAAAAATGAAACCCAAGTTAGGATAGTGTAATCATCAATAATCAACATAAAATATTGTTTTCCACTTGGTGTTTCATCTCTTGAAGGTTTTCATAAGTCTGTATTAACCAACTGCAGAGGCCTAGTTGATGAGTGTTCCCTAGTCTTGAAAGGTACTTGAACTTGGTTATAAATTTGACATGATTTACAGATTGTATTGTTAGGCTTTGAAATATTTGGAAAATACCTTACAACTTTCTTGTTGCTGAACTTCACCATATCATCAAAATTTAAATGTCCCAACCTTCTATGCCATAACCACCTCTCATTAAGCTTCCTAGAAAACATTTATCATTTTCCTCATTGAGTATGTACACATTACTTGGTGTTCACACAACCCTTGTTACCACTTTCCCTATGTTTTCTATCTTTATTTCACAACCTTTGGAGTGAAAAGTGGCGTCATACCCCTGGTTACACATTTGACTCACATTCAACAAGTTGTGTTTGGTCCCATCCAAAAAAAGCACATTATGAGCCTTGCCTCTTCCATTTTCCAAGCTAACTATGCCTTTGTACACGATTTTGCGTGGAGCACCATTACCAAGCTAACACTGTCTGTCTTATCATTTTTTAGTGATAAGAATTTATCTTATCACTAGTCATATGTTTGGAGCATCCATTGTCTACATAATAATGGTTGCCTTGGTTTTGGGTTGTTGAAAATAGCAACAAGAAATGCTAAAAATAGAAATACTATAAATAATATTGCTATAAATAGCATTTCAGGTACCAGCGTTGGAGATAGCAATAGGAACGATAAAATAAAAATGCTAAAAATAGAATTTTGGGATACATTCCAATTTTAGTTAGTCCTTGAACTAAAATTGAGAACTAAGATTCGAATATGATCTTAGTAGCTGTTTGTAAAACAATTAATTAATTCATCTTGAGTTAATTAGTTGTACAAAATCAAACATGAAGTCTATGTGAAGACATGCAACAATTTCCCCTTTGATTGAGGAAGTTATCCCTTAATTAAAGTGATCAGGATGATTTGTACTTTGAGTTGTAATTAGTTAGCTCAGTTAACTGTGTTAAGTCCAGTTAGATTAGTTCCAACAATTTTTAGAACTGATTGTGAGTTCAGTTAGTTAATGCATGCATGCATGTAACTACTACACTTCAGATAACTTAATATTCTCTCATAAATAACTCATGCATGTCAGTTCAGTCAGAGACCCAATTGAGTTCAGAGGAAGGGACAACATACTATCAGTTGGAGGATTTTTCCTATATAGGAAACTCATCCATTAAGAAGGAATTATCTCCTTCAGGATTGCGTAGTTACTTCTAAGTTTAGTGAGCAGTGTGAGAGGCCAATTCACACAGGTGGTAGCATTGGACCCCATGAGAAACTACGCAAGGAAATAGGAGGCTTGAAGGGTAGAGGAGAAGGTTTATGAGAAACATTTTGATTTTCTATGAGCAGCAGAGGGATTATACTGAGAGTTGGATAGCTTGTGAGCTAAAGCTTTCTATAATCCGGACATATTTCCACTTGTATGATAATACAAAGATCGAGGTTTTTAGCTGAGGATTTACCCAGAGTATTATTCTGTGTTCATGTATAATTGCTTTTTCATTCTCAGTTATATGTGTTCTATTTGATCTTACTCAAAATTGATTAAGCTTCCGCAAATTTGTTGTAGAAATAGATCTTGTATTTTGCTTTAGTATATTGCATAATCTATTGATCTACAGTGGGAAATTATACATGGTATCAGAGCCAAGCTTATGGGAGAAAAGGTGATCAAAGAGAAGAACAATATACAATGAAGGGAGAAGTTCAAAGTTTGAAGTTCCTGATTATAGAATTCAAATTCTTATCACATCTCAAATTTCACTAATGGCGTTCAATGATTTAAGACTCGAGTATGCCCTTGATGGCAACTCAAATTATATAGCCTAGAAGGATTGCATGGAAGAGGTATTAGAGGAAAATGGTCTAAAGGACTTCATTGATCAAGAATTCCCCAAGCTAGTAGCAGCTAATGCCTAAGAATTGGCAGAATGGAAGAAATGTGTGGCTAGAGCGAGGAGAATCCTTTTGGAGGGAGTTCAAGACCACATAGTCTCGAGTATCCATGGGAAGGAGATACCATTTTCAATGTGGAAAACATTGAATGATCTATATCAGAACAACATCGATTAGAGGAAGCTAGCATTGAAAAACAAGCTTTGAAAAATCAAGTGTGAAAAGGGCGACACGATCTCTACATATCTGAACAAGCTCACCACCTGCAGGGATGAACTTGGAAGTGTAGGGATCACAACAACCGATGATGATATGGTGAGTCTTGCTCTCCTTGGTCTTCCTAAGAGCTGGCATAGCTACCAAGACACGGTAAATGGAAGAGAGAAACTGCCAGATTGGGAACGACTTTGGTCAGATCTGATGCAGGAGGAGATAAGAAGAAGCACCAGAGATGGTTCTTCATCCAAGGAGGATGAAGAAAATTGTGCCTTAGCGAGTAAGGAAAAGAAAGGGAAAGAGAAGGATTCTCATCCAAAATCGAGTTCTTCCATGGTGGGAAGAAGTTTAAAAAATCGAAAGTGTGATGCTTTCATTGTCATGAGGTGGGCCATTATGCAACAAATTGTCCATTGAAGAAATCCAAGATGGGATCCAAGGAAGGATCTGAAGGTGAGGCATTGGCCTCTCAATTCGAATTGGATTTTACCCTCATCGCATGCATGGTTTCATTGATGATGGGTTGTGGTTGGTTTCTTGATAGTGGAGCCTCATTCCACATGACCGACGATAAGAGTTTGTTCAGTACCTTGGAGGAGAAAGGCCTTCAGATACTCATAACGATGGGTAATGATGAAAAGTATAATGTTTCAAGTGTGGGCATGATTTCTTTTCAAAGGGAGCATGGAGCTCGTTTACCTTGATAGATGTGAAGTATGTGCTAAGACTGAAGAAGAACTTGGTATCAATCACGATTCTAGAAGACAAAGGCTATGATGTAGCCTCAGTAAGGAAAAGGTTTTCCTTAGACACATCACCACGAGTCAAGTGAAGTAGATCAGTTCACAAGTCAAGAACCTGTATTATCTTGAGGTTCAAGATGCATGCAAAGCCTTGAGGAGCAAGGAAACTGTTGGAGACTTGGTGGTTGAGAGGGAGAGTACATTACCTCTCAACGTGTAGTGCCAGAAGAAGTCTCAGTCAATTGTGGAGGAGCCACAATTGGTCAAGCAACTTCAGGAGGCTGTGGAGTAGCCACAACTGGAGAAGCCGAGAGGAGATCGAGTGGAGGCATTCACTCATGCAGAGACCTCAAGTAGGGGAAATTTTGAGCCAAGTGGGTAGAGGTATCACATGCATCCATATCTCCAGGTCGAAGGTGGGGCGATGTGGAGTGGCAGTCCCAAGAAGGCTGGAACAAGGGCAGGATCATTGAGGTACCCAACCTCTTTGATTAGACCTTGCTACGGGAGCCCCGGCAAGGAGTAGATGCGGATGGAGCGGCAGAGGAAGCTTCAGTATTAGAGGGTGTTTCTAGCCCAACAGGGAGGTTAGTTGGGAGATCAGTTACTTACTTCTCAGTTACTGAGTTGCAGTGCAGTAGTGGGCAACACGATGCAACATGATGAGCGGAAGTGCAGTATGGATGCTGTGCTAGGAGATAGGACCAGTAGCCACATGGATACATCAACATGAATCAGTGTGATTGATGTAGTCAGAGATCAAAGTGACAGAGGCTAGAGCAATTAGATACCGAAGAGCACAGAGGTGCAGAGTTTTCAGTCGACAAAGGGAATAGAAGTCAGAGACTTTGATGATAGAGGCATCATTCTGATTCAGGTTGGTTATTTTTTTGTTTCTAGAGTTGTTGGAGTAACAACACTAGGGAGAAGTGTTGCATGCATAACATTCCAAAGGTTCAGGATCGAGTTCGAGTTGAATTCCTTTCTTGTTGAGAGGGAGTGTTGAAAATAGAAAAAAGAAATGCTAAAAATAGAAATGCAATAAATAGCATTGCTATAAATAAGATTTCAAGCACCAATGTTGGAGATAGCAACAAGGAATGATAAAATAGAAATGATAAAAATAGCATTGCTATAAATAGAATTTTGGGATACATTCCAATTTTAGTTAGTCCCTGAACTAAAATTGAGAATTAAAATTCGAATTTGACCTTAGTAGCTATTTGTAAAATACTTAATTAATTCATCTTGAGTTAATTAGTTGCAGAAAATCAAACATGAAGTCTATGTGAAGACATGCAACAGTTTCCCCTTTGATTGAGGAAGTTATCGCTTAATTAAAGAGATCATGATGAGTTGTACTTTGAGTTGTAATTAGTTAGCTCAGTTAACTGAGTTAAGTCCAGTTAGATTAGTTCCAATAGTTTGTAGAACTGATTGTGAGTTCAGCTAGTTAATGCATGCATGCATGTAACAACTGCACTTCAGATAACTGAATATTCTCTCATAAATAACTCATGCATGTCAGTTCAGTCAGAGACCCAATTGAGATCAAAGGAAGGGACAATGTATTATTAGTTGTAGGAATTTTCCTATATAGGAAACTCATCCATGCAGAAGGAATTATCTCCTTCAGGATTGTGCAGTTACTTCTCAGTTTAATGAGCAGTGTGAGAGGCCAATTTACACAGGTGGCAACATTGGACCCCACGAGAAACTGCACAAGGAAATAGGAGGCTTGGAGGGCAGAGGAGAAGGTTTGTGAGAAGCCTTTGATTGTCTATGAGCAGCAGAGGGATTGTACTGAGAGTTGGATAGCTTGTGAACTAAAGCTTTGTGTAATCCAGACATATTTCCACTTGTATGATAATACAGAGATCAGGGTTTTTAGCTAAGGCTTTCCCAAGAGTATTCTTCTGTGTTCATGTGTGATTGCTTTCTCATTCTTAGTTATATGTGTTCTATTTTATCTTGCTCAAAATCGATTAAGCTTCCGCAAGTTTGTTGTAGAAGTAGATCTTGTATTTTTCTTTAGTATATTACATAATCTGTTAATCTACAGTGGGAAATTCTACATGGGCATATAAGACAATGCCACATTCTTCTTTCCTTTTTGCCTTTTTCTTCTTCCATGTTTTGGGTTCTTCTTGTGCTTGCTTGATTTGAAGAGCTGATCTAATTTTTCTAGTTCTACAATCAACTAATTTATGTCCATAGCTATTAAAATTATAACATTAAATATATTCAAATAAAGGAGCAAAATGATTGTTGTTTAGGGGATCATTCCTATGTGGATTTACAATATGCTATCTCTATTTCTTGTTGACTGATAGGCTTCATTTATTTTATTTATGATCTAATTATTTGTAAGATACACTCTACAACTTATAGCCTTATCCTAAAATTAGTAGATGAAAAATAGAAACCATAGAAGATGTTTTGGTATCTGGGAACAATTTCCTTTGAGGATATGATCTTCTAATTTTTTTACGGCTTTCCCTTTGAGGGAGGGAAACTTCTACTGATTTCTTGCTTGATATTTTTGACTGTTCAAATTGTTGTAATTTCCTTTCCTTTTCTGCCGCTAAGTTTCATTAATGTTTCTAATTGCCTTGCTGTCATTTTCTTCTCTTTTCTACTGCTAATTTTTATTAGTTTCTCTTGTTTCCTTCCTGTCATTTTCTTCTTTTTGTTGCTACTAAATTTGACCATCATTGTTCTTAATTGACTTGATTTCATTCACGTTTCTTTGTTGTTGTTGTTGATTGTTATCATTTCCTTATATTCCATTGCTAATACATCCTTTGAGTGCCTTAGTGAAGATGATTGGTTCTTTGTCTTCAAGTTTCTTGGTGCTTGTCTCTCCTTTATAACCAAAACCAGTCTTGATGAGAGGAAATCTTTGAACACTAAGAATTTCATCTAATTTTTCAGATCCTTTAATATACTTTAAGTCCTAGTTTAGTTGAGCCTTGGTCTTCTCTAATTATTTTCTAAGGGAGACTATATATTCCTCTAGTTTTTCACATTTCTTTAATTTCTCTTTTAGTTGTTGTAATAGAATGCATTCAATCTTCTTTGCATCCTCTAACCCTACTTTTAGAAGAAGACGTGGTGAATCTTCAAATTTGTGCTCTTCTCTTCCATAATTAATAACTCTTTTTTCTTCTTATTCTTTTTCCTAATTCTATTGATTTCTTCCAAGGCACTAGCTAATTCACCTTCTAAATATACCATTACCTCTTATTCACCTATCTCATATTCATCATCATCCTCTCAGGAGCTACTGCCATCTGGGTATAAAAGCTATTCTTCTTGAGCTTAGTCTCGGAGTATCCACAATAGAAACCATATTTCTACCAACGTTTCAAATCCCAATAGGGATCCATCATTAGAACCAATCTGAATGATGATAGAAGAAGAGATTTGTGAAAGGATAAATAGTTAAAGAAATATTTTTATTTGAAAGTCGACTAATAACTTTATTTTAATTTTTAATTTTAATTTTAATTTTTAATTTTTACTATTAATAATTAATATTCTAAAGAGTAAATAAATTATTATTATTATTATGATTATTAGTATATTATTTATAATTTATGATTATCATAATAAATTATTTCTTATTATAGATTTTATTTTTATTTTTAAATAATACTAGTTCTAAATTTTTACAATTAATAAATAATAATTATTAATTTATTAAGAATAATATCTTATTTATTTATTTATTTATTTTTCTTCTTCTTAAATCTCCTATACTTATTCTTTTCTTTATTATCATGCTCATTATCTTCCTTTTTGTATGGGAATTTAGATGCACAGTGACCAACTTTTCCAAAATTAAAGCATTTGAAAGGAAACTAACCTTTGTATTTTCTAGATCCTCTCTTCAGTATTCTGAAAAACTTGGCCTCTTATTCATCGAATCCACAGGTTGAACATTCTTGATCACCTTTGGTCCTCTTATCTACTTTAAAGGTTCCTTCCCTTGATGTAGATCTACCTTTTTCAGTTCTCATTTCATAGATAGTTAATGTTACATGTGGTTGATCCATTATTAATGCGTTGAGGTCTTACATGTCCTCAATAACTAATAATTTGGCATTGAATATGGAAGGAAGAGAGCTCAACACCCTTTGAACTACTATGTTCATGAACAATTTCATCAAGACCTCTCATCACTATTTCATCCAAAAAAGGAAAATTTTTGTTATGTCCTCATCCTCATTCATTGATAATGATTCAAATTACATTCTATAGACCTTGAGTTTGGCTTTCTTTACCTTACAAACACCTTCATATATGTTCTTAAACTTGTCCCATATCTCTTTGGATGTCATTCAATGCATAACGTTAACAAATTCAGATTCAGATAATCCACTAAGGATTGCATTCATTACTTTAGAATTAAAATAAAACTCGAGCTTGTCATCTCTGTTAACCAATAATCTAGATTTTCGTCCACAGGGTCTTCGATATATGGTGATCAGGTGCTCTGTTAAGTCACTCCTTGATGTGAAGTCATCAATTCAATTCCCTGCCTCGATTTGGGTGATATATTAGATATGTGAAGATGGAGTCCTACTAAGCTTACAAAACAAAACTAATACATCTCACTTTTCATAGCCATTCAACATTATATCCTAGACATATGCACCAAGGGACATTAAATAAGTACTCATTCTTAATTTCCAAGAGGTATAGTTTGTTCCATTGAATAGAGGGGATTTTTTAGTAAGGCTACCATCTTGGCTGTCCATATTTCAGATCGGATCTAAATTCCAGTTGTTAGACTACTACTGAAGGAACCTACTTTGATACCAATTGTTGAAAACTAGAATAATACTGAGAGGGGGGTGAAACAATATTATATACAATATAATGGATTGTAGATTTTTGTGGTTAGGTTTTTTAGAATCTACACGCGGATATTCCATAGTTTTCATTTTTGCTTTGTCGACGTTTCAAGTCTAGACCAAGACTCATCATCAGGACTTGATTTACAAAGGAGAGAGACAGTAGAGATAAATAGGGTTATGGTTGAGATGTCAAGTATGTGAGTTGACCAGCCTAATGATTTGAATTAACTAGATTTATAATATTTTTATAATTTTTGATATCTTAAAGTTTATTATACAAGGATAATTATTACAACTATCTAGCTAGTCAAACACATTGAATAATACAAAATTGCATCAATCACATAAAGAATTGGACACAAGATGTTTACATCGAAACCCATATGGGAGAAAAGAACAAATAATCTTTTAATTTTAATGTAAATACAAGCACCAAATTCAATTTACATAAGATTATGTAGGCACCAACCTATAGGAGTCACCAACCCCCTTTTCTTTGCAAACACCCACTTGCTAAAAGTACCAACTCCCATTATTTATAGGTACCAACTTGTTGGAGACTCTAATCCCCTGATATACAAGCACCTAGTTGCTCTAATTCTTTAATTCAAATAGATTTACTTCATATCATAAAAACTCCCATATAATTCTATACATGGACATAACTCTTTTTCAACAAATAAACCTTCAACACTCTAGACCAACAATTTTCTTATATGGAAAAACTTTATATTTCGACCAATATGCAAATCCATCCTATACTCAACTCTCATATCCACACTCTGTCTCCTATCTGCTTCATATTTTTGACAATTAGCAATTTCAACCTTTGCTAAATACTCTAGTGCACATGCTCCTTCTATTTTCTTCCCAATGAGGAACTCATCTTATATAAATTTGTGTAGCTTCTCTCCCTCTCACGAACTACCACAATACTACATGTCTACTATATTCTTTTTTTCTTCATAGTCATGAGAACATGAGGCACTTCACTTATCACATCATTTGATTTCTCACATAGAACACTAGGATATGTCCATTGTGGACTTTAATCATTCCAACCTTTCACTGAAATTTGATGCCTAACACCACCAAATTTTCAATCTCATCCCTTTATCTTTAAGGTCTTTGGAGCATATGATTGAGGGCCAAAATCGATAGCTTAAGCTCAAAAGGCACTAAGCCATGGACTTGTGTAATCCAACCTTTTCTCGTAATAATGCTTTTCCCTACGAAATCTAACATCTAGATGTTTGTAGGCATGGCCAAGTTTCAATATCACTGATACCCAGATGTAGTCCAAGCTCAAATATCCTCACATCAAAATGAATCTGGGGATCTAGGATTTAGACCCCACTCCCTTCACAGTGAAATTGCAACACCAAGTGGCCAGATAGTCGGATAACACTTCTAAACCTTGCCACCAAATGATCTCTTGGGGGTTATGTGCCCTTATTTCAATGTAGCGTTAAGTCCTAGAGTAAGGAATCCAACACTTAACCCATTATTCATCTCTCAAACCACATTCATGGATCTACACTTGGATGCCAAGATAATAGTAAAGAGCTTGGATGAATTTCAAACTGCGATGTGGGGTCCACTTCCATCTTGAAACCCGTGCTAAGGGTTGTATTTAGAGAATCCAACATCTGGGCATTTGGTAATGGTGCACACTGCTTGCACTTGCAAACCATTGGGTTCATGGATGGTATTTTTCATTTGGACTCCAAAACATGAAAAAAACACCAAAATCTTTCAACACTATGAATCCTTACAAAACAACTTCCTGGCGTGAATCTTGAGGCTGCAACATTATTTTCCATGTCATTGCCACATCATTTACCACGTCATCTCCATGACACTTATCATGCCATGTCATTGCCACATGTCACTTGAAAAGGGGAAACTTGGCTACCCAAAAATGCCAAATAACCTACCACATGTCATGCCCATAGAGTGTCACATCATCATTCGATCCATGTCACTACCACTAAGAAACACCTGCACTTCCATTTGGATGCCATCTGTATTGCCATGTGTCATGTTGACCACCCAAAAGAGCAGAAGCCACTTTTCATGTGTCCTTACCTTAAGGTGCCATGTCATCAACCTGAGTGATGTTAACCACTATCACTGCTACCTAGCTCCCCATGTGTTTCCATGTCATACTTGGGTCCACTAATTGTTTGGCACTGGGATATCTAGGATCCAATTATTTTTGTAAGCATTCATCTGTTGCAGTCTCAAAGGTCTGGATTCCTGGATGCCTTGGTGCATTCTAGATGGGTCTAGATGCTTGAATGAATTTGAATAAATGGGCATATACTTAGTTCACGGGCGCTTCTCAACCACTGGATGTACCCATCAGAACCTAGACTAGGTATTTCTAGATTCCATCACTTCAAAATCATATTTCTATCCATTCCTAGGGAGTTAGAGTAAGTGCCATATACCATTGGAAAGCTCTCATAGAGGGCTATCTAACCAAATATTTTTCACATTATTTTGGACAAGGTACCTATAGGAAAAATTCCTTCAAAGATAGGCTACTAGGTTACATATCCAACATTCAACAAACAACCAAGACATCAATGATATCATAAGCTTAACACACTGATAATAGACTCAATAGGGTCCCCCTAATCTTGACATCAATGAAAAAAACTTCCAACGCACTCAATACAACCATTTCTATCACAATTGATAGGATATACTAGCCAACATGGGTTTTTCTTAAAAGGTTTGGGGGACTTATCCAATGAAGAAGCCATTTCCATCAATATGGTGTAGTGGTCTAAGTCTCTACACAAGGAAACACAATGATGAATCCTTATGCTTATTCTAGCCTACCTTATGCTATGAGAAATATATCAATTATTTTCATCACTTTGGCCTCCCGCATTCTCATGTTTCTCCAAATGGGTGATAACTTGGCAAGAATAATATCTAATTGTCCAAATTATTCCAAGTTTGTAAGGAAGAAATTAGAAAGAGGGTTAATTTTAGTGGATGGACCCAAAATATCACTAGCACCTGGAGTGAATTTTAGGTCACCCCCAATCACCAATTTCTCTTATTTCATTAGAGGATTTTGAAAAATTGTCTCCCAAAAAATTATTTCATAGTAGTGTCCATTGAGGTTTATGTAAAGAAATTTCAAGTCTAATTCCATGGATTAGAGGGTTATTGCAAGACCTAGTTTGAAAGCATAAGAATATGTTAATATAATATAAATTTATCTCCATCCCATTATGATTCCATTAGATCTCCTAATTGTATCATTAGCCAACAATTCCCAAACAGGGAAGGAAGAGGAGAGTGTTTAGAGGGCTTTGCCACTATCCAACATAGTTTCTTATATAAAGAGTATGGAAGGTTTATGGATATTCTCCAACATCTAATGGCTATCCTTTTAGAGGGTTTATATATCTCCCTGTTTTATACAAATATAATTATCCTATCATATTAGAGTTTGGGGTTGGCGCTCTAATGACCTAAAATGGAGTGTTGTTTCCTAGAATGGATTTCTATTCTTTCCTACTTTTATGTAATGGAAATGTAGAATTTTTGTCCCCTAATAGGGGGATTAATTTCCAAATATTCATATGAATCCAACCTCCCCTTAAGAGCTTAAACTGAGAGAGTGTCCCCTTATTCTTGGATATGAGGTTATCTTTAGGTTTTGGGGGGAGAAAGAGAACCACCAAAATGGGAGGGAGGTCAGGGGGTTTGTTTGGGATTAAAAGGAAGTGGAATGAGGGAGTAATTTGCAAGAAAAGGGTTTGAAGGGGGAATGGGAATTAGAGATTGGGTTGCAGTCTAGAGATCCCTAGAAACTTAGAAAAAGAAATTTACTCCATCATCAAGGATGTAGCTAGCAATAAATTTATTGAAAGTGCTAAATTTGAGACCAAAATTTATACAATTTGTAGAGAAAGATGGAGATGTTTTTTTCTCACAATTTTGGTCTCTGGTGGAGATATAAGATGGAAATTATTCAAATAAGGCATGTCTTCCTTCATAATTCAAGGACTAGGAGGATCCATTGAGCGCTTAGGTTTAGAGAGAGTGTCGAGGAGAAAATGTGGCTGAGGCTCTAGCTTGTGATTTTCCCATGTGAATCTATTTTTGTCTCTTTTTCACCTTGTGTACATTATATCCCATATGGTTGTAATAGTGAAATCCACTAGACTTAAAAGGGATACCTTCATAGTCAAGTTCTTGTCCATATACCGAGTTCCACCATTTGGTAGTGATTGTATCCACTAGGATCTTAGAAGCATAGAACCCTACCAAGATTTTGGCCATACACATATACCTTGAGGATAAAAATGAAGTCCCTACTTTGCAGAAGATAAAAGTTTGTTTATTTCCCTAAATACATCTTCAAACTAAAAAGTGAGAAACAAACCTGAGAGTCGCACCCAAATAAGTATCACCTCCACCTTTTTAGTCTCAAGATGAAAATTAATTTTACATTTCCTAATGAAAATGGCTTGAGAGCCCCAATTCCATTGAGTTTGAATCATCATATTCAACATTTCTTTACTTCGGTAGAATAAAGTTTAACCACAACTCCCTTGCTACCCCTCTTCAATATATTTTCCTTTCTATGAGAGATGTTGACTTGAGAGAGTTCAGATTTTAACCCTTTGAGTTCATATTAAATTCCTACCAATTTAAATCTCATGAAGATTTCCTTATAGTTTGTAGAAATGGTACCTAATGATCTCAACCATTTCTACACCTCTAATAAGAATGACATATATTGGGATTTCCAAATTATATTCACATGTACTCGGTTTAATGTCATGACATTTTTCCGCACAATCAATACTCCCCCCATTACTAATGACTGAGGTGCTCAACTAATATTTTATTAATGAAGTGATGGGTAATACCCGAGTCAATAAACACTATGACCTTTTTCTTCTTAATGTAACCTACAATCTTAGGGGTTTGAGGATTTGAAAAAATCACCAATACATGAACATATATTTTGTACCTATCCAATACATGTACATATATATTTTGACTAAAGTAGTCTTGTTCCCAAACTTTCCCATATTGTGCTTCTATGTCTCTTGTAGATAAACCCCAACTATAATTATAGGAATGGGGCTTCCTTTTAACCACACATTTATATCATTGATAACGATTTATCTCAAAGTACAAAGTGTTGACACACCTACCTGTAAAAGCATAAATAATAGCGATATATATAACTTCTCTCTTGAAAACAAAGAATAAGAAAAAAATATACAAAATTTTCACTGAAACATTGTAGGTAGGGTCTCCTTTCCCTTGGAGCAATAACAAGATGAGTATGCTATTTTGTTTTATTTTTATGTGCAAGAGTTTCCATAAGGGGTTTCTTATTACAATTTCTGCTATGAAATTCCATTATCAATTCTTTTAATGACCATTTAGAATGAAGAATGACTATGTGATGACAAAGAGGTGATAAGTTAAATGAACCTATAAGGTGAAATTCAGTAATTCCTTTGATAAGGTTCACATCATTGCCTTTCATAATTTATGATGATTAGGTGATAAAAGGATTTGAAAGTGTGATAAGTTTGGAATCCAAAATGTCTTTTTTTTGAAATTATGTAGTTGACTTGTATGTCATGATGGCTACAAAAGGTATAGATTGTGGTTATGGTCCAAAAAGCCTCATTCTATCTTTACTGGGTTAAAAATCCTTCACTGAAAGAAAAAATTGACCTCATTCTATCTTTACTGGGTTAAAAATTGAGATGATTAATCCACCCAACATTAGATTGATTATGACAATTATAAACCCAAGGACAATGTGTAACAAACATTACATTGATTATGACAATTAAGTGCACTGGGTTAAAAATTGAGATAATTAATCCACCCAAAATTACGTTGATGATGACAATTATAACCCCAAAGTCAATGTGTGATTATGACAATTATAACCCCAAATTCAATGTGTGATTATAAAAATTATAACCCAAAAGTCAATGTCTAACAAAGTGCATGACATAGAAATCATGCATGGATTTTTAAATTTCTAAGTCCTAACCATCGGTAAATATCACAAAGGTCAAAACATATTTAAATTGGTAGTTGATTACGACTTGAATACATTATGTTAGTATAAAAGCAATACATTGCATGTGGTATGAATAAAGGCATATAACATAACTGCATACCTTCCTTTCTCGAGCCACTTCAGCTTGGAGGAAGCTTGGAACCCTTACCTAGCACGTTGAAGCTTGGGAAAACCATTTGTAATTTCAAATCCTCTTTGTTCTGGTCCGTTTATCATTTTTTTCACAGGGTTAACCCCCTTTTGCCATATTTCCCATAGCGTATTCCCCGTGTTGTCGACTTAGGATCTGCATGCAAAAGAGATTGTATTAATTGGTAATAATTTACTTATGGCACATTTTTCTGATATCAATATGTGCAGTCATCATACATTCATTCTCCTACTTTACGCTATGTTTATTGTTGCATTTGGTTATAGAGATATAAATTTACATCTATGAATGAAATTCCACAATAATTAAATTCATGGCAATTTTTGTTGTTGTAGTAGCAAAAGCAAGCTACAAATGTCAAGTGCAAGTGACACACAATCTTCCAACTTAGCTACATGTTACACTGAATTTTGTCACCTTGACTATCTGCAGTTTATGTGGCCTCATCAATAGCCACATTGTCCTCTTTGTCAAGCCCCATACCTCTACTCTTCATGTCAAAACTTCAAAGAGAGAGAAAGTCACTTGAAAACATGTTTATCTCTGGGTACGCAGGTTCTCTCTACCTTGCCTGCGTGTACGCACTCCAAATACATTAGACCTGCATAGTAATACGCTCTGTATACTAAAGCTAGGGTGCGTACCCCTGTAAAGGTCAAAAGGCGCAAGTTTCATCTTTAAAAAGTTACTTGTGGTCACTTCTAGAGCCTTC
>APFE031214676.1:39069-54257 GCA_000404065.3 Pinus taeda | reverse complement strand
TAGAGGAGCTTATCCCATCAAGAGAGGAGCTACCCCATCCAAAAGAGGGAGTATCCCATTGATGTTGGAACTGAATAACCTCCTCTAGAATACTATAAATACAGGCATTGGGCCAAAGGAGGGGAGGTTGAAAGCTGAACATTCTAAAGGGTAAATGCTGCTGGATTAGGACTTCCATTGTTGACTTGTGAGGAGAGATCACTATCCTTCCTTGTTGCCATATTGGGAGTGGGTGAGCTTGTCAAAGTAGAGGAAATCTCTTGCTGGACCCTGGGAGGAGCTTGCACAACACCAAGGCTCAGGTTGTAATGGTTCTTTTGATTATTTAATACAAATAAGTCCATTCTTCTCAATGATTTGTTAATGAATTATTTCATGTATTCCTTGGTCAATATGATAGATATGCTTTGTTTTATAATGAATATTCAGATGCTATGTAATCGTTTGCTTTGTTAGTGTATGCAGGCCTGAAAGTGAAGGAGGAGCTCATCTGGATCAGCAAGGCTGGACTGCTACAACAAGCGTGGGACCTAAGGTAAGATCGAAAACATTTGAATTCTTGTAGAATGATGTGTATCTAGAGAAGGATAGCTCTTGTTTGGTTTGTTTGTCATTAGAGAGTCTTAGACTCCTAGGAAGGTTAGATTTGTCCGCAAGTATAACTCATTCCGTGTGACACTACATACCGTACTCGAACCAATGGAAGGAATACCCCAATTGACCATTCGCATACATAGTCATGTTTCCCCATCCCATAAAAAATGCACCCTAGTATTCTTTCTTTTGATGCACGTGATGAAATCAGTTGTATGCCAATAAAAGTATGAATGTCATGATGGCTCCTCCCCTCATCATCAACGTATTGAGTCTTTCTGCATATGCTTGCCAAAGAACATTTTGTGCTCATTTTATTTTTCTTCCCTGTTTCTCCCAACCTATTGTCACCTCATTTGTACGATATTTATGTTCATTGCTCACTGTTTCTCTTAAGAAAATGTAGTTGATAAATCCTATCATGAGCAACAAGCCAACCCCAACTAATTTCATATTACACGTTACACTACCGTGTAAGCATGCATGAACCATCCCTTCCTTACAAACACATATTTTCTTTCTTTTCCCTCATGTATATATTATCATGCACCCTTTCATTTACATAAAAACAATCTTAGACCTGATATATTTCACTGATTCATGTACTTATGTCATGAGACTTAATTTTACACAAATATTTCTGCTGCTATAATGAGTTTCTATACCAGAGGTTCACGTGATGGGAGGAGGGGGAGAGTGAGGAGAGGAAATGTATCTTGAGAGAAAACTGTGATAGGAGAATATGATTCTCTATCCACATTAACGCAAATTCCGAGGAGTTCAATCAACTCACTTTTGATGAGCATGTGTACCTAGGAGGCCTACCTTCTCACCAACCCACTCCAGAAGCCTCCCAAAATGTGTCTCAACCACACCTAAATATTGTTGAGATTCGAAAACAACCACTTCAACATCAACCTCTACAATTTGATGGTTGGGAACCCAATCCCATTCCACCTCCATTGAGACATGCACGATGGCCCTTGCTCTCAAACCCCTCTTCTCCCCCCCCCCCCCCCCTCCCCTCCCCTCTTATTATTGCCTAACCTACACCATTTGTTTTTTCTTAGGCTAAGCACCCTCACCTTGATCAACTATTTCATTCTACTACCCATTTTGTACTGGGTAAACTGCATATGCCCACAATTATTTCTCAATCCTCTCCAAAGGCCTCCTCCTCACATACACAAACCAACAAATCAAGGTTAGGGGAAAGAGAAGAACCTTCCTTCGAGGACAAGCACCCAAAGGTGTGAGCAAAAGGAAAGAAAATGAAAGACCAGGGAAAATAATAGGTTGATAGATATAGCTCACATCCAAAGCTTACATGAATTTCAAATATACTTTACTACTTTTATGTTTCATGCAAACTTCTTTATTTTTGAGTAAATTCTAAATTATATTTTCAACACTTTTATTTTATGATTGCATCTTATTTTGGACAACACTCTACTTACAAATATATTTACATTGCAACCTTATTCTGGGAGGCACAAGGATTTTTTGATGATGAATACTATGGGAGGCATGTTAGTTTAGTTATATTTATTTATGATCATTTTTATCGATACACATGCTTTCCATGGGAGGTACAAGGGACTTTATGTCAGATCATATTACATGGGTGATGTGGCACTTTTATATGCTTAGTACATGATTTGTTTTATTATGCATACATATACCTTATTTGGGAGTCACAAGGGTGTGTTTAAATTATGAGATACATTTGGAGGGGGCCCCACCTGCAAAAACTCAATAAAAAAATTTAATTAATTACAACTCCTTTAGAACCCCTCTTCCCGAATAATGAAACATCTTTTTAGTAAATTATATTAATGAAGTAATTAATTACAAAATAGTTAGAACTTCTAACTATTCTAAGAGAATACTAATAAGGAAGAGGACTATGAAGGAGGCATCCAAGTTCAATGAAGAGACATATGCATCAGTCTTAAATGTTGTCATTTTTCCTAAGATTCATCAATTTTTTAGAGTGAAAAGGGCTGACCTGTTTGGTGGAAGCAATTTTTTTCCAAGGAGTGATAAGGGGAAGAGCAGGAAAATCTCATTCTTCTATGATATTCTCAGGTTATCTTTTATTTCCTGCAATTTTTTTATGTTACTAGAAGGTCTATTTTTTTAAAATTAGTGCTAATATAAAATCTGTTTCTAAAGAACTTACTGATTTTGACATATCAAAGAGGTTCCAAAAGAATTTTTAACATTTTCTATCTTTATTTTGCATTTTGAATGTTTGTGTATGAGTTCTTTACGTCCTAGTAATTTTCGAAACTTGTTCTGGTCAATAGTTCTCGCGGGAACTGGTCAAACATCAAGTTGTACTTGCTTTTATCAATAAAATAAGTCATTATTTCAACGAATTTTATAGTGCATAGCTTTTTTATTTTATTTTTTGGTGGACAACTTATGCTAAAAATTTACTTTATATTATGAATTATATTTTATAATTTGTCAAATGCTTATGTAGCCTTGTGGCTAGTGGAGCATTTCTCTAAATCTATTCATAAAATCTATCTTTTATTTCAGTTCAATCACTGCTTACATTTACATTTCATTGTTGTTACATATTGTTTATATTGTATATGCATTACTTTTTTAAAGATTTGTACAAAATTCATTTACATTTTCTTTTCCTATAAATAACTTAGTAAATAAATATATAACACCAAGGGCATTAAACTCTAGGCCTAGTCCTATTATCTCACTTTCCTGGTGAGATTGAAGGGTTTTTCGGAAAAGCGTAAAAACTTCATCTGTCAACACAAAGTTGGTATGTAAATACTTTGCTTATCGTCTATAATATTATGCAATTCAAAATATTGCTCTATTTGGTTCACCCAAATAAATACCTCTATCCATCAAAATTATTTATTTTAACCTTGGGAAGGTTTTAACCCTTTGGATACCATTCATAAGTAACTCTTCTATCTGAGTTAAATCCACCTAACATATGCTTATTATTGGGAAATTGATCAACATGGATACTACGTTTATTCTCGCGAGTCCCTTCAACCACATTATCAATTTTAGGGGGACTCTCATTTAGGTCTTATATGATCTTACATTGTAGTTATTCCATCTTCTTCTCCATTTATTCCTTATTTTCATATTTCTTTCATTCCATATCCCTTTTAACCAATTCTCGTGACAATATGACCTTTTTAAAATATAATATCATTTACTGCCCTTAACTTAAATCTCTAACTTATATACCTAGTGTTGCATGTCTATTTATTCTTAAGTCATAGTTGATATCTCTAGAGGTTTATACGGTAAATTAAGTTTCGTATAACCTTTGGATCTATGAAAAGTTATTGGGTCTTGAGGGCAAGATAGAGTTAGTTACTATAGCTCTTTGATATATGTGCGAGATCTACTAGCAGTGTTCAATAAAATATCTCAAGGAACTAATTAGGTAGGCTTAAATGCACCCTTATCCATACTCCTTAACTACCTAGGTAGTGGAAAGCTATCTCCTTGAGTTTTATTTATAATGTGTTATAACAACAATATGGTAAATTAGCTTATCTAAATCTAGTTTCAAGTATACCTAGGGAACTTGCTATATACCAAAGATACATGGAAGTGATATTTTGTATACAAATATTGTCTTAAATGGTACCAATCAAAGGGGTATCAATATAGGTTATAGGTATTCCCAACTAGGTGAGTCCATGAGTAGTTCAGGTGTATATACTTCCCTGATCATAGTTTTACCAGTTGAACAATAGATCACTGTTTTATTTAAAGACATCAAAACGTGTGACTAATTTTTTTAAGAGCTTGAAAACCCTAGGAAAAATTCTTAAAATCACCAAAAATTAACTGGTGCAAGGTAGTGTTTGAGAAAAAAAATAATAAAGCAAGAGTGAAGAAAGACTAGTTTATGGCTAATTTTGGGACTAGTGAAAGACCATAACTTCCACTAGATATATTATAAAATATAGTGAACCCAACGTTTGAAAATGATCAAGATTCAATGAATAATAGTCCACTTCAAGGAGGAAACCTCCTTTTACAATGAATATAATCCTAAGACAAGATATGATGCCCATACAAATTAATTTCCTTTATTATAAATAGGAGATGAAGTGATATGATGTAACCTACCACTAAGTTGACCTAACCTTAACTAATAAAATAATAATGAATGCTTATTAGGGCCTTAACATTGTCAATTGGAGTCTTTGATACCCATATTTGAGCTTAGTATATGGAATATGACAATGTATATATTAAGATTTTCTAGTCTATCTCTTGACGTGGAGTTGTCCATTTCATGTATTGATTATTATAGTTTTCAATAGAGTATAATTCCTACTTGAGGGCATCAAAGAAATATTTTAAAGTGGTTTTAGCATAAATATTGTAGACTCACCTCGGTCATGTCTCTCACAATAACCTTCCCACCAATATTTGACATGGGATAGGACCTTACAGAGAACAAAGGTGATCTTTTCAATGTCCATTTTTTTTTTGGAATGAATTAATAACCCTATAGTATATTTGACCATTTCTCCAAAGTATATGCATCTATTGTTCTTTCAAATAAAATAATATCAAATATAACTTGTACCTTGAAGGGTGTTTCACCTCCAAAATGGTTGCACGTTGAAGGTGCCTTGGTAATTGTTGAAGGACATGGGTGATATTATCCGTCATCTTGTTCGTCTATCACACAAGGGCTTCCTCAAGCAAAACCTTTATATGATCTCTTACTCCATCATTTATCTTTCCATCCACCATGAGAGCTGCTTGGTATTGTGAAAATGGCCTTCCCCAACTAAAATTAGTTTAAGACTCAAATATTTATACCTTGAATTAATCAAGGATATGCACCAAGAACAACAAAGATCATTTTACATTATTACCACTGATTTTGATTGTATAGAGAAAGAAATTGGAGGAAAAAATATGAATGAAAAACACACATATAAATATTGCATAGAGCATAACAATATAGTTAGAACCAATAATTTATTGCTTGTCGATATTGTGGATGAAATACAACATATTATGTTCTTTTTCACATCCTTCTCATGCTGCCATGTTTATAGGGGGAGGAACGAGACCACTGATTGGTTTCTAAAGTAGATGTTCTCTTGGATATGGGATTATGGGTGGTGACTGAGTTCATGGGCTCTGAACAATTTCTTTTTTATCCTAGTCCCTACTTAGATGGGCCCTTTTTTTAATTTATCGCATGCTTATTATATCTATACTATGCCGCCTAATAGCCATTTTGTATGTAGTTTCTGTCGACATACTGATTTTTGTTTCAGATGACCGTTGGAAAAAGAAACTTCTTTTCTTGTCTCTCTTTTTGATGACACTTTGACTAATTGTATATCTCATATGCCCACTGATGGTTTTTGGATGGTATTTGAATTTTTGGATCAGTTCAGTATCCATTAGAATGCACATGAAAATGTGCATATAAAAAATGTATTTTGCTTTAAATATAAATGAGAATACATGCTTCTTTTTGTAGGAAAAAAATAGTTAGAACCACATTCTAATAATAAATCAAATAATAAAGGATTGTGAAATATAAAGCAATACAAACTAGTTATAATGGTGGTATCTTATCTCTTGAGAGAGGTGTTAGCTATGCACATTTGCAAGCTACTACGTGTAAAAGACTTTAATGAAATTTTAACATAAACAAATAAACCCTAAGAGGTTAAAACCATAAATATCTATAACCCTGACCCTAGGGGATGAAGTGCAATGTGATACTCAAGGAGCCTGAATTGATATGTCAACTTCCTATGGCCATAAATTTTGCATACAAAATCTGTTTGGGGCACACAATATACTATCAAAAATATCTTCACGTGAAGAATAATTTTGGTCAAGGATTGAGTGTGTCACAACAATCCAAATCCATTACAGGCCAAGAAACACTATTTAGGGCCTCAAAAACATGTTAAAACATTAGGACCTGAAAAACTTGAGAAAAACTACCCAGATGGGGAACTGTCTATTATGAGTCAGTGGAAGAGTTAGGTGGCCATTAATATCCACATGGATTATGGAGATTTATTGGATATTTTGTCTATGTGTTGGACAATAAATTATTCTTTCAATGAAACTTTGTTTAAGTTTAAATAATTGACACCTAACCAAATATCCTCATTTTCTTAGTTATGAGTAGTGAGTTGGCTACCCACTCTAATTAGTGAACAAGACATATGACCTATGACAACTAAATTCTATCTATTTCAACCTTAGTGGTTTGATCTAAGGTAGGATTGTTTAATATTTTATTTTGTTGATAAGACTTTACATCTAGTGTTATAGGTTTGGCATTTAGAATAGTGAAGTCAACACATAAGGCAACCAACATTCCAGTGAATTCAACACATAAGACAACCAACATTGTAGAGATATTCATGAGGAAAATTTCCAGATTACATGTAGTACCTAAGGCGTTCATTTCAAATAGGGATCCCAAGTTCACTTCAAACTATTATGAGGGTTTTTTCAAAGGATTTGGGATGAGTTTAAACTTAAACATGGTATATCACCTGGACTTATATGGAGTTCTAGATGAATTTCAATAGTTATATGGAGTGAAATAAAAATATAAATTTACACAAAGAATTGATGTGTTTACATTGTCAATTGGGTTTATCTCAAGTGGTTGGGAGGAATGACTGTGATCCTCCCTACCCAAGTTGAATTCCTGTAAGTGAAAATATGAGCTTTGATTAATGGCTTTGAGCATTGTTGTTGAGAACGAATAGTCCCTCGAGGATTGGAACATGTATATTCATCTAATGGAATATAAAGGTATTTTCCAAGTGAAAAAATGATGTGTTTAATATAAATGTTTGACCTTTTATCATTCCATTATTTTTATAAAAACTAGGCACTTCATAAACCTCATTGAGAGTTTTCAAATGGTGTATTATGTTTTTAAATTGGAAATCATACATGAAAGTTATGACCCCATGAAGTTACAACTTTAGAGGGAAATGAAAGAGATATGTTCCTTAAAAATAATTCAAGGAAACTTAATGTTAAAGATGAAGGATATACAATATATATTAATATTTCATGACATACTTTTAATCTACAAAATTAAATTAGCATTTACCTTTAGTAGACTAATATACTTTAATGATTAGTATATGCTAAGTAATATAATGAAATTTAGATGAAACTACAAATCCAATATTGGGTTCAAGAATTAAATTATAAAACATGTTGCATGAAAACTAGCTTGCTTTGACACATGAATTTCTAAAAACACTTAATTATAGAAACTCAATGCCCGTAGTAAAAGCATTTTTACAAGCATTTTGCCTAAAAACTCTATAGGCCTAGTATCAAAGATATTTATGAGCTTGTCAAGGTCAGTCCATCTAAGAGTAAAAACATAAGTACATGTTAATAGTTCCCTTGAGGTTTGAGGTTTCCTGAAACTAACTTTAAAAACATATAAAAAATTATTATATTCACGGTCAAGTTTCCCAAGGCCACTGTAAACGTTTTTGAAATGTGTAAAAATCTATAGATGATAGAGTGAGATAAACCTTAAGATTGGCAAAAATAATGTTCAGATAAAACCTATTTTAACATTAATAGAATTTTTGTGGCTTCCATGAAGTTCCCTTTTTCATGTGCGAATTGGGCTTGTAAACATGGCATAAAAGCACAACTATAACATGTAACCAACCCTTGGTATAAAAAGGAAAAGAGAAATACAACAAAACAAAAAATAAAAATGATTACATATTATCTTGAAGATTGAATCATCCTTACCTTATTGTTTTTCCAAATGAAATCCCACCATTATAAGTAAAAACCCTCAATTGATTTTCTAATAATAAAAGAAGTGAGGTGTAGACAAAGACATAGTAGATAGGTGAATAATATTGGAAAAGTAAAACCCCATTATTAAACCCTCCCTTGGTCATCTCTCCTTACCTACCTTCTCTTGTCATGAAACTAACGAGAACCAAACTTTAAGAAAATGGCCTTTAATATCCTCTCTAGTTAATTCTATATTTTAAAATTAAGATAAATAAATATATTCCTATGTTAATTATTTTGATTTAGATATTATGTTTTCCCATCGTTAAACTTCTTAATTTGTGATTGTTAATTATCATTTATATGTTTCCTATTTTATTTAGAACTATTTGTTTACTAAAGGTTGAAAGTTTACTATTTAATTTATTTCTAATTTAAGTTGTCTTCTTATCATTTATATGTTTACCTTTATCCATGAGTTTTTTTTTTTTTTTTTTTAAATGATTGAAAAGGAAGAGAAATTTTTTTTATTGTTGAAATACCACATAGCTCTAATCTTTTCCATGGCATGACAAGTTTATCAAGTGCTATAATTTAATACTCTTCCAACCTTAATTATTAAATCATCTATGATAATAGTGTATTTTAAGATTATGCAACCTATTCAACTGAGCACAATATAAGATGCTCATCTTACAAAAATTACATATTTCACCATGTATGTACTAGTTCATAACAAACAACCCCTAATAATATTCATAAGATCATGAAAAATAGGTTAACAAATTTCTCATAGGTCAACATGAATAATTTATGATAAAAATGAATTATATGTTCCAATAATCATGGTAAAATATCTCATATTTGTTTTTTTAGTAAACAATTTACAAAATGTACATCAAAATTACATAAGGTATATTAGTGCCTTTAAAGAAATCATATTAACTACATCTACTTACAACAATTGCACTCATACAAAAGATATCATACCCTTGAGTTCCTTATAAAAATCCCCTTTCAATGTATGGATCATATATGTTTAAAAAAATTAGCTCACTCTTTCACCTTTGCAAATATCACATGGATTGTTACTTCATGTTATTCTCCTTTTATTATATCTTAATGCATATTTAAAATTACAATGATTAAGTTTCATTGTGTTAAATACTGACTACTTCAATGTTTATTTAGTTTAGATCAACAATATTAAGAGATGAACCACACTTGTTAGTTTGAAATGCGTCGGCCAAAAAATTCTCTCATGTGATTTCTACTGAAAGACTTCGTTTAATATCAAAAGTGTTGATGCTCACTCTTAGATATTCATGTATGATCTTTGACTTTACCAAATAACCAGTGGCTACAAGTAATTTCTCCAACAAAAGATTCTAGGTCATCAATACATACTTAACTCCCAAGATATGGCATGTTAACATTGGAATGAATATGTTCTTCATCTACACCTACACTAAACGAAAATCCTTTGTGCCAAAAGCATCATCAACCTCTACACCTATATTTTTAATTATCACTTGTACTACTCTCCCTTAATGAAAAACCAATGTTTTTCATTTTTAAGTTTCCTCCAAACTTCTCAAAGAAATATTTCCTAAATGGTTTGCTAAAGATATTATCATCTTATTTAGTTGTGTTGCAATTCTTCATGTAATTTTTTCCTTCTTCATGGAATAATCCTAAATAATGAAAGTAAATGTCAATATGCTTACTCCATTGGTGAATATTACTTCTTCCCAAATTGTATATCTCCTTGATTATCCAACTTGTGTGTACAAATCATAATGTCTCCAACAAAAGATTCCACTTCGTCAACACATGATTAAATTCAAATATATAATGTCATAACTTTGGCAAACCTATGTACCTCACCTGCTCTTGCTCTAGAAAAAAATCCTTTGCGCCAAAAGCCTCATCAACCTTTATGCCATTATTTTTCACTACCATTATTCTACTCTCCTTTAATGAAAGTTATTTTTTCCATTTTTAACATTCCTCCCATTAAAATAATATTAATTCCAAAATTGACTTTATGAACCTATCTAAAGTTATGAATACATGACATAAGCCTAAGTCCAAAAGGAAAGGGGTAGGTGGTCTACATGAGTTACTAAGTGGTGGGGGTGAGTTCCTCATGTGACACAACAAAAATACCACATTCATATATAAGTCATGTTTCCCCTCATTCTTTCTATAATTCCATGTTCATTTTACCATCATTGCTCACTTGTACCCTATTTTTCATTGATGGTTCATTAATGTCTCATCCTTAGTTCATAGTTGCTCCACTGTTAGTGTATTGCTAGTTTATGCTATATACTTGAGGATAAGTGAACCTCGATAGCTATTGAGCTCTATGATTTAGTAAATTATTGTGAATTCCTTGGTTGAATTCTATGGAAAATTCTTCTTTCTTACTTTGGGTAAGTTTGGATACTATAGAGGGAATTGTTTAGGTATAATTTCCTAGGGTGAGGCTTGAGGGGTGCCTAAAAGTATTCTAAGGGTAGCTGGAATGCTCAGAGCTATAACACTTTTAGAATTCCTATCCATTATATGTTTCAAGCCTAAGAAGAGTAGTGGTACAACTTAATGAACTACAAAGGAAGATATGGGGGCGCGCTACCCTGGGTTGCGCAGATAGGGGAATGGAATATTTAGTTAGGTAGGCTCCTAGAGTTGGTACCCAACCTAGTACTTTTTTGGTATTGTCTATATGATCATAGTAGGCTCTAGGTGATCCTTTTCCCATGTGGAGTTATAGGCCTGGTTCGATAGTGATCCACTGTTAAGATATTTGGAGTAATGTTGTTAATGGATATTGAAACATATGAGATATGCAACTAATTGGTGAAGTACATCAAATAAATATGAAATTTATTAATTATATTTATTTCATGTTGTGTTCCTTTGAAGTGTAAATGTTTTTTATGAATTTAAATGTTTTTGCATCATTATATTGTTGTTGCATCATTATATTGTTTTTGCATCATTATAATATTTTAATGTAGTTGAATTGGAAATGGTAAGACAACCATAATGTTAAACATAATTACTATGTGAAGAATTGGGTTTTATAATGTGGAATTGATGTTGGGTAGGCATGATTAATAAGAACAACTAATGTATAAAATTTCTGCATATGTTGATAAATAGTAGAGTTAATTACATATTTAGTGATAAGTAAACTATGTGTAAGGTGGGTGGTTATTCAACGTGCTTATGTAGTCATATGGTAGTAGATGAAAAGTGTATGCAACAATTAATAAATGGAGTAATTGAGGGAAAATAGACCTACATATACAAAAATGCGTAGGTTACCTATGTCAATTTCTTAGCCAATCAACTTCTTAGACAATATTGATAACCAAGTTGAGATGGGTGGTAATATCCCTTAGTTGGGTGGCTGGGGGGGTGTTACATTAGATATCCTTTCTATGGTAGATATCTATATTATACTGAGCACAACTCTTGAGGAAACATGTAATTGAGAATTAATGAGTATAAACAAGGTTATGATATATTCTCCTTAGTGAGAACACTACAACATTAGATAAATAGTACTATTGGAAACCTAGTGGTAAAAAGTAGAGATATAGAGCCTAACACTCCCTTATCCAAAAGACTTTGCAAAATGTAGCTTCATCATTTATAGACATAATATTCCAAATTGAAGTCTTGTAAATGATTTCAAGGCTCATCCTTTACACAAAAATACAATGAATAGGTAGAATTTAAGATGCATGTGTTGGTAGAGAGAATAAAATTCATAGAATCTATAGTGGTAAAGAAGATTGACATTCTAAATGTGGTAGCTAAAACAAAATCCAAAATTTTGAAGTGGATCTCAAAGATGACCTCAAACAAGTCACAAACAAGTATAAACTAAAAGAGAATCTCAAACACTTGAATGTAATGCCTCTTTGGTGCCATTTTACCAAATGCATAAATTTACATCATTAATAAGATTGCTAACCTGGAAATGGGTTATTGTTTTTTCTTACTAGTAAAAATCAAATAGATGTTACATTCTCTACATCTTAAATTTAGTGTGTAATTCAAATGTATATAGTGTTAATAATAAAAATGGTTCATACATCATATGTTTCTCACTACAACCATACTCAAAAAAAATTGTAAGGTATCCTGCAATACTTATCCACTAAACACCTTCAAAATTCCACATCATAACTATCATACTAATAATTTATTAAACAAATTATCCCTTAAGGAATTTGATTCTCACATATGACATAAATCTTTACAAATTACCCTTAATCATTAAGGATGCATTTCAAAGTGAAATAATAAAATATATAAAACATTCCAGTATAGGCCACAAGCATACATGTCATCAACATGTGTTCTTGCCATTAAATAAATATATAAAAGGCCATCCCACATTGAGATCACATTCATAATTTGATGAAATGAAATGTATTTGACTAATTTTTTGGAAAAATGCATCGTCATTCAAGTATCATAAAATTTCATCTGCTACATTTTTAATTCCTTTATATAGAGAATTCATTCATTATTTAGAATGATTTACCAACATTTACCTGTAAACTATCATGGATATTCCACTGGACAGTTTGACACAACAAATCTAATAAAATATATTGAAAATACAAAATATATACTATGAGGGTTAATTTTCCTTAGATTCCTGGATTTATTGAATTACTATTTCTTCTTTTACATGCAATATATGAAATATGGAAAATATATGAAAATAAAAAATGAACACTCACAAACCATAATCACACAAGATATGCTCTAGGAAACCCTTATAGGAAGAAACCTTGCTGGAAGGTGAGACTGCTTTGCTCTCTCTTTATTTGAATGGAAATGGATGCAAGTAAAAATGAGGGAAACCCATGGCCCTTGGACTACTATAAAACAAAAAACCTCTCTATTTTCCCCCCATTTATCCCCTTGTAGCTACTCTCCTCATATATGGAACTAAATGCGCTCCAAGATCATGGTACCCATTTTCCTCCTTGTGGTCTGGTTATAACATAGCTGAATAGCCTACTAGTGGTTAATTTTAACTCCAAACCTTAATTACAATTATAATATTGATTCTTCTAGAGTATTACTCATCATGTTCATGTGGTTAGCTCCTTTTCCATGAGTAATAGAGTTTATGTTCCAATCTCTTGAATCATGGTAGTCAAAATGGGATGATCAACTTTTCAATGGCCTAACATTTGCTTATGGACTCCGTTTGAGGTATATCATGTGTTGTTGGAAAGTTATCTACACGTAGAATAGGCCATGGGGTATTTCACAAGAGAGATTGTTTTTTACCCAAATAAACCCCATGAAGTGCCTCAAACTACCGATAGAATGTTTAAAACCCCAATTTTCAAAATTGGGACCTATTCGTAAAAATATTCCTTTGAGATTATTCCTCAAAGTTTTCCACTATTAAAGCATAAATATGGAGGGAAAATAATATAATGATCCAATACATATCATACCTACCCATTTTTGGAGGCTTTTGGTCCCTAAAATATTTCACTAAATGAGGTGAGGAAAATTTTCCTCTACCTTCTCCCTTGAGTACCATTTAGCCTTCCTTAGAACTTATCCTTTCAATCCAACCTACCAAAGGTCATTATGCCCCTATCTTTTAGTTCATCCCTCTTATGTAAATTTGTATCCTCTTTAAAATATTTGTAAGCATCTAGTGCTAAATCCATTGCAGAATATAGGATCTTTTCCTATTCCTTATTCAACATGAAAGACTTAATGAGTTTCAAATTTTCTACATTCACCACTGAGTAAATGCACATGTATGGGGGTAAACTGAGTCAATAGGAATTATCTCCAAATTTTTTTAGTTTCTCAAAGGGATCATATAAAAAATACTTGATTTTCTTAATAGGACCCTGTAGTCTCTCCTTATTCAACTGTAGCCTTACTTTGTCTCCCCCTTTAAATAACTGCTCTATTTTGTGTTGATCATGACTAGCTTTGTAATTTTCCTATGATTTTCACAACATCTCCTATACCTATAGATGGATCTACCTAATATTCTCTATAATTTTTTTTCTCCCTTAAAGCATCCCCTATAAGATCCTCTCTCATTCCTCCTTGTTTCCCAGATGCAATACCCAAAGGTGAAGGTGGAAAATATACAAAAAAGTATCAAATGGGGTATTTCCAGTAGAAGTGTGGGCTACTTTGTTATACCTGTTTGAGATGGGCAAAAATGCATTAAAATGACCTTTCATGGTGAAAAATAAACAAATATAACATTTATTCATCCAAAAAACCTATAAAAAGACCTTTTACCATGTCATTTTTACCATTTTACTGTTGAGGTTGAGAAAAGAGCTTTTGGCAAGAAACTTCCCGTGGAGATTGCGGAAAATCAGACCGTCGGAATCGAACGCCGTCACCTCCAGGTAATCCACAACATCCTCCTCTTCAATTTCATCCATTTAGAACTCATTTTTAAGTTTTAGTTTGATTTTTTGGAGGCATAGGGGTTTTGGGATGCGCTCCTCGGGTACGCAGGTGGCCCATGGGTAACCTGCGTACCCCGACCTTTTTCTTTAAAGGAAAAAGGGTCGGGGTACGCAACCTACCTTCAGGCCAGGTGCGTACCCACGCTCTGTTCCTGAAGGCAGGGTGCGTACCTCGTGTAAAGCGCACCCCCAAACTCATACCTTCCAAATGCACCATTAAATTTTGATTTTGTGATCACTAAAACTCTTCTTATGGTGTGCAGGATACGCACCATGCTGGATTGGAGAGAACGAGAGCACGAAGATGTTGATTCGGCC
>APFE031214676.1:0-14688 GCA_000404065.3 Pinus taeda | reverse complement strand
CAAAAGAGGAAGAGATTTCACCAACACTTTCTTGACCATGTGTGCACTGCAAATCTGCTTTAGCTTGGGCTGTAACATGACATTTCAAGAGTTTATCTATTTCATCTTCAGACAAAGGAGATAATGCTTTTTGTTTTCTTTTGCTCAAACAGTAATTGTCTTCATCATCACGATTTGAATCTAGATTTGAAATGGCTGACTTGACTTTCATGCATGTTGTCTTCTTCTATGGACAGATCTGGAATAAAACCTTCTCCTTCATCTTCCACTGTACTTAGATCTTGATCCTGCTGCAAATTTTCCTGTGCATCTTGACAAGTATCCTCTAAGTTTTCTTTATACTACTGAAATGGATTTTCATACAGGGCCTCCATGATCTCTTCATCCATGAAATTATCATCTTCATAATATTTCTCAAGACTTTCAATAAAACTATAAGCATGTTTGCAACAGTTCTGAAATAAATTTAATGATGGATAAGATTCTTTATATCTTTTAATGAACATGGCATGAAAATCCTTTAAGCAGTAAATACAAGCAGGCAGCAAATTTTCATACCAAGATTGGGCTTCACCTTCCAGAGTGGCCAGGAATATCTTCATCAAGCAATCTTTAGGAAAATCAAACTTCAACTTGCGAATATGCATATGAAATCTAACCAGATGTAAAGCAGCATCTTTCTTACCATCATTGTTAAAATTAGGCAGATTCCTTGACCAATCTACCTTGGGCATCTTATTTGGAAAACCTGGAATGTGATCTCGGTTCATGGGAGCGTATCTTCTCATGATTCGGTCCATCTTGAAAATCTCACAGCTACTGATCTCCCTGCAATGAAGTCACCCTGATGCATCGATTTCTAGATTGTTCAGTGAATAAAGTCGCTAGGTGAATGTTTTTAGCCTTATGATGTCTAACCGTTGTTCACCATCAACCATCAGATCTGAACTTGATACATGTACTGGGGCAATTTATAAGTTAAGTGTTACAATTGCAAACTACACTGGAGATCGACTAAAGCAATGTTTATCTACTATGCACTCGCAGAGCAAGAGCAGTTCGAAGGCTACCTGGCGTGACTTCAGACTCCGTCTGTAGCTTATAGAACAAATAACACCAACAAGAAAACCATTTTCTCGCCAGTATGGTCGCCACTATGTTAGCGCTAAAATCTACCTTAGGCTGAAATAAGGTAAAACTCAAGGCTACATCAAACCACGCTCAGCCTCGTAGCTAGCCCTACGAGGACAGGAGAGGGCTCTCTCCAGTCGATCTCGATAAAATAAACAATAGGGTGTGAGATGATTTTAAAATTGGAATTGATTTTAGGCTAGTAAATAGATATGAAAGTTTGATTTTGATTTTTGGATTTTGTTGGAGAAATGGGAAAAAACAATTTTGGGTCCGGGGATAAGGCCAGATCTTTGCAGAATTTGAGTTGGGGCGAGGTAGGTAGTAGTCTTAATGCTTTTTTATTTAAGTGTATGGATGGATCAGAACGAAAAGGAGCTAAAGAGAGCAAGGGAGAACATGGATCCTCTCCAAACAAGCGAAAACATGTAAAACTAAACAAATTCAAAGGCAGAGCATTGAAATCAATGGATTCAACCTCATTTACTCATTCATTTAGCTTCAGAAGCATAAGAAGGGAATGGCATACATTAAACATGAAAGAACTTACAATAAACTGAGAGAAAACACCATCAAGAACTGAAAGCCACAAGAATCCCAACAGGTGCTGCAAAATCTCTGATCTTTCCTTAGCCAAAATATGAAAAATATGTACAATAGTGTGCCAAAATATTTCCCAAGAGTCCAACCTCTACAACCTCTGAAAATGACTGAGAAAATACATCTTATAGACCATCCTAACCCCTTCCCATGCCTCTAGGGGTCGAGCTCCTCCTTTTATGAGCAGTTTGAACTAATTCCAAACATGGAGCTGAAAACTAGGCATCCAAACAACCTGCCTCTAAAAGAAGGGAAACTGATTCATTTCATTAAATTTTTGCTATTTTGTGAATGAATCATCTAGAATAGGTAAATAAGTGCCAAAGTTACATCATATACATCAAATTACATCAAGATAAGTCAAATATTACATCAGAAGGTGAAACTAGTGAAAACTGGCCGAATTTCTGAGTTGGAAGATGAAAATTTGACCAAAAATGTATATGCGTAGCGCGTCTTTCAACCTGCTTTTGGGGCACTTTACGGCATGAAAATTGAGCTCATGATAGCTTGTTGGAAATCCCTATATGTTTGCTATCCAACCCAAGTGGAATTTCCCAATTTGGAGCTCATTTTCCCTCCAAAATTTCATTCTCTCAGAAGTACTTCCTGCTGGTGCAAAAGGTGGCAGAAAGGTGGTTTTCGTTGTGTTTTTGGGCCCTTTGATCATCCAGAACTTGATGAAATGCTTCGGGAATACTTGAGCATGCATAAATTACCATGAAAAACCCAAAAATATAAAGTTTTCGTTCAGCAAGTGTCCCAATCAAAAGCGAGTGCGTCGACGCGCTACGCGTTGGGCTGAAAAATCTGTTTTGCAAGCCAATAATTTCCAAAATGACAAAAATTTCTCCAAAATTGCTCAAACTCGGAGTGAAGACCGTCCATCATGTATCATGCCCAACCACCGAAGCCTCAGCTAAAATCTGAAGTGGATTGGACCTCTTTCGCCGTTTTAATGCTCTGCTCAACCTCCTCTTCAAATCTTTATTTTTGCTTTGCCGACGTGCATGCGAGCCCAATAGTGATGTTTCATATGACGAAGCATGTTTTTGTCTCTGTTGGCCTTAGCCAACAACTCCTCCAGACGTCGATGAATTATCTCAAGCCAAAATTTCCGCTCAAAAGGTGTCAAATCGCCATGTCTTTTCCGGGCCAACTCTCCATGAAAAAACAGTCACTGTTTTGGTTATGAGGGGATTTGACAAGTGAGTAGAAAAGAGAGTAAGGCGGGGGAAATAAATATTAGGAATAAAAGTGACAATAGCCCTCGCAGTGTTTGACAAATGTCAATGGAGGATGTGGACAAGTGAAAATGGGACTATGTCATGACATGCATGATAAACAGTGTGAAAATGACAATGGCCATAACAATGACAGCAGTGATGTAATGGCAAAGAAAGAGCGTGAGGCTAAGGTTAATAATGAGCAAGGACACCACTGAAAATAGATGACACAGGCATGTATCAATAGCACAAGTTTGAAAAACCCCCATACAGTCCCTAATATTTGTTTCAAACCCTAGGAAGTGAATTTGGAAATAAACATAGGTTTTTACATTTCACACTTGTTTCTCCACTTTCAAAACACCATAATCATGTCTACAATTCACTGAGCAAACATGAAGAACCTACTTGCAAGCAATTGGAGGCAATTTAGCATGAATCTGGACGAAGGAGAAATTTTTTTTTGGCTCTGAGTTTGTATGTGTAGCGTGCTTACCCAATGCGTAGTGCGCTCCCTATGCGTAGCGCACATGCAATTTTAAACAGGCTGGGGAGGCTATATGCGTAGCGCGCTCTATATGCGTAGCGCACCTCCTATATGCATAGCGAGCCTCATAGTGCATTTTGCAGGAGGCTTTTGGAGGCCTTCCCGGTGTCCAAATTGAGCATGTGATAGCTCGTTGGAAAACTCTTGGAGTCTACCTTCCAGCGCAAGTAAAATTTTCAATTTGGACTTCATTTGCCTTGTCATAAAACAAATCTCCCAAAATTTGTCAAAATGAGAAGAATGAGGCTGTCTCAAGGCAGAGCGCTGTTACAGTAAACTTTTAAAGGTCTTTCTCAACTCAAAATTGAGCTCATGATAGCTCATTGGAAAGATATTTGTGTTTAGTTATCCTTTGACTCATCAAGCAAGTCATTTGGCCAACCATGCTAGGATAAATCTTGATTTTCCCAAGGTTACTTCAGAGGTGCATTCAATTCTCCTGAGGCAATGGTATTTTTGACATTTCTCTAAAACCATGATACCTGTGTAAAACGTGAGGGAAGGTTTTCTTCTTTGGCATGTTTTGGACAAAAGCCGCTCTCCGTTTTCCAAAATTCATCTTTGATGGCTCTAAAACATATTTTGAGTGAAACTTATCCCGATGTGTGAAACAAGGGATTTTGTCGAAATGAAGCAAAATGAAGGGGATAAGGGGCTTCTAAATTCTTAGGGAAATTTTGGGAAGTAGGGAGGGATGTTAGGAAGCAGGGGAAAGTGGAATCTCAAATATCGAGTGAGAGGAAGGGGTCCAAAAGGGCAAAACATAGGCCTAGCCTAGAAAATTGCCAAGTTGTGGCAAGAAACTAGGGTTTGTGCAAAAATGAGGAATTTGGGGGATCTCAGTGATGGGAAGTGTTTAATAAGGTAAATTAAGGATAGGGGAAGGTGTGTGAACATCAGGATACACGTTTTTTTGATGATTTGACTATCCAAGAGAAATTACCTCCAAAACCCTAGGAGAGGGAAATGGACCTTACCTAGGCACAACTGAAGCAAGAACAAGCTATAAAATGACCCAATGGAACTTGACGTGATGATGAAAACCCTCTGAATGATGGTACACTCAGTTGAATGGTGACATGAACCGACATTTGGACAACTTTGACAGGAGTAAAAGCAACCCCTAGACCTAATGCCTAGTGACCAAATTTTTGCTTGAAGACTCTTTGAAATGACAAAATTTGACCTTGACACCTTAAAATCACTTTGTAAGAGCATGTTTGATCACTGAAGGAAGGCTGCAAATACTGACACTAACAGAATCCATCCGAGTAAGTTTTATGAGTCCTAGGAAGAAGAAACTCGGTCTCATCATGGTGACGAGTCTTTCTCCGTAAAATTTTTAACAAGCCCGATGGAAGGATAACTCAATATTTTTTTCATATTTAGAGAGTTTGAAAAAGAGAAGAAAAAGAAAACTCCATCTTGTCCATTTTCATAATTTGTCCCTCGAATTTGAAAATGTAGAAAACAATATTCGAGAGAACCTCTTGACCACTTCGACCAAGGTGTACCTTTTCATAAATAGTCAATCTCAGCTTGAAAAAGTGGTAAACACATACTGAGATGAAATCAATTCATTTAATTTAACGAGTTTGAAAATACAAGTACTCGACGATCTTTTCATTTTTCGAGAGTTAGAAAAGAGCTTAAAGATGACTCCTCCTGGAGGAACGAGTGGTATAATAGGATAGCAATGTTTTAGGTGATGATGGAACTGCTCAAAACATGTAAAGATGAAGAGGTTGGCTAATAAGACCACTCATCACAGATGTTCCTAAGGCAAGGGTAAAAAAACCAAGTGAAGCGTATGATTGGCCAAAGAGATTGTGACGATGGAATGAAAGAACCAAGGCTCATTTGGAAAAAATCAGTGGGTAAAATGGAAATCACGAGATTTAAAGTGGGAATAGTTTCATTTTTACACAATATTGAAACATGGGAAAATATGCTTGAGTATACTTGAAGAAGGTTTCATTTTCACAAGCTTAAAACATAAGAAAAACTATGCTTGGATTTGGTTTCATTTTTACACAAGCTTGAAAAAAAGATAAACTATGCTTGAGATAAGTTTGCATGCCCCCAACATAATGACTCAATTCAATGTACATGCCCCCCAAGCTTCATTTCATTCACCTAAGTAAACTACTGTTTACTAATAGGTGGATGGAATGAAGGTTCACTTACAAGATAAAGTGAAAGATTCGATTGGGATTTTACGAGATCTAATCAAAGACTCATATTAGAAGGGGATTTGTTTCTTTTTTAACGAGCTTGACACAGGAAGAGAACCATGCTCATGACACCTTATTTCATTTTTTACCGAGATTGACACAAGTAAAGAAACTATGCTCGTGGAGACCTATTTCATTTTTTAATGAGGTTAACATAGTAAACTAACTATCCTCATAACGCCCATTTCATTTTTTAATGAGGTTGACATAGTAAAGGAACTATCCTCATGGTCCTTGTTTCATTTTTTAATGAGATTAACACAAGACATGGAACTTTGCACAACAATCTTGATCACAGACCAAAAGAGGCCATGGCTTCCAAGAGGTTCTCATCATATGGGAGAACAACATTCTAGAAGGGATACATGTCCCAGGATCCAAATGAAAAATCGGGCTCCAATTCCCCCAGTACATGATGTACTACATCACCTACTAGATCATCATTAGATGCAAGCATAAAACAAGTGGCCACATAATTAACCTGTGGCAGGGGTGATACCGCTTGCACATAAGAACCACTTAGGGATGATGGTTGATTGGGAGTTGTATCAGGACCAATGCATGTAAGCTAATCAATGATCACAATGCTTCTTTCATGCGGGAAACACATCACTCGAAATAGGGAGGAATCCAAAAATCCCATGACATAGACATAGTCATGGACAAGGACTAGATTAAAATATAAAGGGCCTTGGAAAGCCATCACATCTATATAGACAGTATTTCCTCCCGAAGTAATAGGTAGCTTAGGAAGGATCCCTAATGGTTGACTAGTTCCTCTGTTAAAAGCTAACAAATTCTGAGTGACTGGGACAAGCTGAGAGAACCTAAAGCTTGCCAAGCAGTTGAGGAAATAATGCTAATAGTTGTGCCCTCATCTATGGCTATGCTAGGTACGAACATATTGTAATCCTGTACTATAATATGGAAAGGCACATAAGGAAAAATGCGATATCCTGCCAGTCGACTCCAATCGAAAGAAGTGACTAAACTACTCAAAGGGGGTGTCATAGGAACGTGAGAGCTGCCCTTTTTCTCTATGGGAATAGGATAAGTTCTCTCATGCACCATGGGAATGGGAGGATTTCCCTCCAGTTCATTTGAAACTAAAGAAACTAGAAGAACTTGAGCAATATGAGGTTTACTCTCTACCAGAAAGGTACAATTAACTAAAGGTAGAACTAAGTCTACCATTTTCTCGACCAATGTTTTTTTGAGAACAGACTCACAAGGCTCACTTTTAGAGAGAGTGGGGTTGAACCAAGATGACTCTTGATCAATCACTGGATTAACTAGTGAAGGATCAAGGGAAAGATTTCAATAAATAGTCAAAAGGCGAGGTTGAGAAGCTGTAAGTTTTTCCAACTCTTTGGGAGATTTATCCATAAGAGGAAAAAGGTGAATGTGATGATTAACTTCACATAACTTACAAGGAAATTTGACTATTCCCATTTTCCCATGACCTTTACCATTACTAGTTGAGGGTTTATCACCAACATGATCTCTAGAGGTTGATGATAGAGGTTGATGTGAACTTGTGGACCACACTTCTAAGACTTACATTAGGAATATCATGACAATTCAGAAAAATGTGGCCACCCTTACATAACATGCAGGGGAATTTTACTTTCCGGGCTGATTGGAAGATTTTTCTTCATTAGTTGCATCCATAGCAATGGCTTCTTAGTTTCCCCCTTTCTTATTTTTGTTCTTCTTCTTCGTCCTCTTCTTATTCTTCTCCTTAGCTCCCTGGTTACTAGAATCTAGACTCACACTGGGCGAAGAGGAAGAATGAGGTGAAGAAATAGGAGAAGAAGGCAAGGGGTGAATTCTAGGATCAACATGAGGTTGACGTTGTTCAGGTGGAGGAGAAATCAGGTGAAAAGCAGTTTGGACACTTGAAACCACCGAGGTTGAAAATAACCAAACTGGCAGACTAATGGTCAATCCAGGAAGGGAAAACATTTTCATATAAGGAGCACCGATATTTCCAAAATAAGCAAAAGGACTAGGATTCCCATCAGAGGGGTTTCCTTGACTAGTAGACTCAGGAAATGTTACCATTGGTATCGACCTAAGATATATTAATGATTATTTCCACAGGAAGGATGTCTTTTTGTGGTCAATTAATTGATTTTATAACTTTAACAAAAATAAATCAAAAAGGGGTAATTTAGGCAAAAGGGTTTACCAAGTATCCATGAATCACAATATACACCTTAGCCCTGAAACCAAGGACTTAATGTACGACGACCAATCTCCCTGAATGTTGTGTTTGGTGTATCATGTCTACAAGACGATTGAATCAGTTACCTATAGATAAAAGATAACAACCTAATGGGGTCTCCCAATATATACACAATGGTAGGGGGCACACATCTGTGTTAGCGCTGCATAATGTAGAACCGTTCGATGAGAGCGTCCCTATATACTTATCATATTGAAGTGCCTCCGATATATCCGAAAGTACTGGAGAAACTTCTATATACTTCCATATTGGGACGAGATTTCACCCCTGGGTTACATTGCAAGAAGTTTATGATAGCTGCTATGTTTAAAGATGTCGAAACACGTCTCTAGCCTAGACCTATATATATATTTGTGCTAAGTTCCAAATGCTCCTTAGGTTAATTGAGGTAAATTTTAAGTTGATCATCAATTAAGTTTCAGTTTTAAGGCTCGAAACGATGTCACCTGAACACCTAATATGCAACTATATGAGAAAAGGAAAACTTTTCATTTCAATGAAAGCTAGACTAATCAAGGGAAGAAATTTCATTCAATAAAGCATCAAACAAAACGCATCATGCAAAAATGCCTTCCACTAACTTTCATTTTCGTCTTCCAAATGTAATGCCAAAAGTAAAAATTCTTTTGACTTTTTACTATCCTAAATGCAACTTTTTCGAAAGAAAAACAATTTTTAATTTACTAAGACGCACTTATATGAATTATCCTTTTCCTTTCATTTTGAATGATTTGATGCACCTAATACAATTTTTAGTTTTTAATCATCGAAAAATGTGATCTATTTTCAATGATGAATCTCAAAAAATAACTTTTCATTGCAACTAATCTAATGCTTTTTCATGAAAAGTAAATTTTGAAAAACAAGCTAAAAGAAATGACAATGATGTTTTCAATGATTTCCACATAAAATAGCACCCAATCAATTAGAAAAACCATCATCTCAATGAAACCAACAAGAAACAAGCAATGACCAATTGACTAGAAACCATAGAACTCAGTCATATTTCACTTTGAAGCCAATGAGACAAATTTTTCAAATTAATCAAGACAATCAATCAAATGTTCGACAAATCCAAGCATATAGGATGGGAAAACACCTCAGGGGCCAAGACACAATAGATTCTAAGGAATAAACCCTAAAAATTCCCACATTCAAGTATCAACACTACTTTATATACCCAAACTCACGATGATTGGGTTATCATCGCTACTTTGCATAGCCAAACCTGCGATGGTTAGGGTCATCAACACTACTTTGTGTAGCAAAATCAGTGATGATTGCAACACGACCAAATAGTGAAGAGTTTTTTTTTCATCGCGATTGTATCGGTAAAAAATCGCATTGCCATCATGAGTGTCACTACGAAACCTGTGATGGGTGTGGAATATGGGAAAAAAGAAAAAATATTCTAAGAAACAATCCAAAATTAGCACTCTAAGGCAGTAATCAATGATGGTATAAACCCAAACTGATGCACAAAAGTCGAGAAAATCAACGGTTGGTCTAACTAGTCACATGATTTGATTGAAGGAATGGATGAAAAGGGTCACAATGTCCCCAACCGAGTCACCATTTTTTTGCCTAGCCAATCCTCTCTGTGGACAGAGATGATCCCTCTAGCTCAATTAGTGGGACTAGCAACCTATGTGACAATCTATTGGACACTTTCCTAAGTTACAATTGAAATAAGAGATGAATAAGATGGCCTACCTCGTTCGGATGCTATAAATTCCTCCTTTGTTGAAAACCTTGAATCACTTGCATCATGGGCTCAGTCCTACTTCTCACAGAGTTTAGATGTTTGCATAAGAGATCAGGACACAACAAAGCATACAAGTACAAATAACATAATAAAAAGTAACCTACTTAACAAATCAAGGAGCGTTAAGATAAATGATACATCAACATACACATTTTGGAAAATGAACCAAAAATTGTATATATTAATAGAATAAAGGAGGAAGCATACAACCAATCCTTGATGTCAATAAGCTCTCCTTCAGTGAATGTCCAAGTCAAAGCACAAGTTCTCCAAGCACTTCTTCTCCAAGCCAAATGAGTAGCATGTAGATACAATCTCAGCATAAGGGTGCAAATAGCCAAAGAGAAACCATTTGGGAATGGGAGAAGATGAATAAATAGGCAGAGAAAGGGAGTTATGATCTCTCCAAAGATAGGAGAAGACCCTCATCTCAAGGAGGTAGCTCGTAACGATAAGACCAAAAGGCCAAGTTGCGAGAAATCGACCTCATCCACGTTGAACAACCTCCAGCTCATTGTCCTAGAAGCTTTTAGATCACGAAGTTTCTTGTCCTCTTTGGGAAAATTTCCTTTTATGGATCATCACGGGTATCCAAGTCAACAGGGTGATGGCATTTTGGGGCTAATATAGTGAAACTAGCAACCATCGTGGTTTTCAGTACCAGGGGAATGATGATTCTAAAATTAAGGTTTTCGAGCCATTTTCTTCAGGGGAAGCTTAAGACATTTTCCAATTAGTGTTTTAGGGAGGATCTGAGATGCATATCTGGATGAGTACACTGCATGAGGGTCATGTTTTTGGAACTTTGGGGTTTTTTCACACGAAAGTGCGGGAGGTGTGACAAAATACTGTGTAACGGTGCTCCTCCTGGGTAGCACTGTATACCGGTAGATCATCCAAATAAACAATAAAATACGAATCTATAAAAGGGTGTAGCATATCATGCATAATATCATGGACATAAATGGTGCATTACATAGGAAAAATGGCATAAATGACCACTCATGCAAACATTTTTTGGTTTTGAAAGTGGTCTTCTAGGTATTTTTTGCTCTGACTTGTACATAGTGATACCCTAAGTTTAAATCCATCTTGGTGAAGTATTTTGCTTATTGCAACTAGTCCAAAAAATCATCTATGCTAGGTAGGGGGTCATTGCTCTTGAGTATAATTTTGTTTAACACCCTATAATAAATACACATTTGCAAAGGGATATCCTTATTTGAATAAATTATGATGGGTGACCCACATGGTGAGGAATTTGGTTAAATGACACCTTATTCTAGCAGGGATTGCAATTAATTCTTCACCTCTTTTACTTCTATGATGAACTACATGTACAACTCAATGTTTGGAAATGGAGAGTTCAAAACTAGCTAGATCTCATGCTCCACTTCCCTCTTAGGTGGTATCCCTTTAGGCTCTCGGAACACACCCATGTATCCATGTAACAAATCTTGCAATTGTTGTTTCCATTCCTTAATGCGCGCATCTAGGGATGACTTAGTCCTCATTCAATCTTATACAATTTGATTTTCTCTTCAACGTAACAAAACATACTTCTTGATAGATTTGATCAATTTTTTGGCTTCTTTCATATTTACTAGTGAGATATTTGATTTTCACTTGTGTGCATTGATGATGAGGGATTTTTCATCCTTGACGAGGTGGTATTGGTTGGTTCTTTGCATGAATATCACATCCTACATGTACATATAGGGAGTTACAAACACAACTCCACACACGGTAGAACTACATCCAATTCTACTTCATTAATAAAATCAACACTGATAGCAAATTTGATACTACATTGTTTGTTTACTTTTATTTCAATCTCCTCGTTCACCCATCCTAGTGGATATGGGCTAGGATGGCCATGAACCTCCAATGCCATTTTCTTGACCATCTCTACCGTAATGAGATTCTCATTTGATCTTCAGTTGAATAGATCATTAATTTTCATATTCTTGACTTGAATCTTTATGTGGAAGAGTTTGGCCATATCCTTTTCTTCATGTTGTTGAAATCTACTTAGATTCACCCCTTTTTGTACTAATGTGAAGATAATATTCTCATCCACACTTGAGCTGCTTTCCACTTGATTAATAAAAAAATTGGCCATGATATTTTCCTTCTTCCTATACTTCTTCTAGTTCTTTAGGTTGGTTTTGGATGTACTTTCTAATGCTTCTCTTCTGAATGATCATCAATTTTACAATGGTTGCAATGGTTTCTCAGATCTTTGCATTGGAATGCTATGGCTACTATATTTTTATCCTTCACCCCTTTCCATTTCTTCTTCCCTTCATTGGAACATTCTTGGTGTTCCTTCTCCTTTGACCCACCTGAATTCCCTTTCTTTTAACCCATATTTTCTAGGTGTTATGCTTGTACACAAGCCTCATCCACAGTTCTCGGTTTGAACATCATCACTTTATTTTCAAGATGGATGTGTAGACCCCCCAAATACTTGAGGAGTATGTCTAGGTTCTAGGGAGAGATACCGAGAATTATTACCATATCCCTAAATTAGGTGGTTTAATCTTGTACACTCTATCCATGTCTCTACCTAAATTAATGCCACTAGATTTTTTGATCCTCTACATACCCGATAGGGTAAAAATTAGATTTTATGAGAGTTTTGAAATACTCCACTTAGTCATTGGAGGATCCCCTCCAACCACAAGTTTTTTTTAAGCCCTATATAAACCCCAATTTAACCCTAAAACCCCTTATTAATCCCTATATATTCAGTAATTACATTTCTATTATTATATTAGTATGTAGGCTAGAACCCCTTATGGTCCCGTTTTATTATAATTGTACCCCTTGTCTCCTTTATATATATTAAGGAGACCTTGTTTTAGGATCATAAAACATTGTATTTTACATTGTAATTATTATAAAGGAGGTTTCCCCTTTGAAATGGACTATAATTATTGGTTTTTTATCATTTTTAAGATGCAAGGATCATAAAAGTTTGGTAATAGAGCTTGTGATCCTTGGGATTTTCTATTCCAAACATGTCATCATGGAATTTTTGCTATAGTATTTTTTATTTGGGAGGTTTGTTACATAGTATTTTTTCACACCTTCTGCACTTCCCCATGACATAGCACAAAGTTCCCAAAACATGACCATTATGTAGTGCACTCATTCATATATGCATCTTAGATCCTTCCTAAGACATTGATTGGAAAATGACTTGAGCTTCCCCTGAAGGAAATAGCTCTTAAACCCTAATTTGAGAATCATCACTCTTATGAGACTAAAAACTACCATGGTTTCCTATTGTATTATACTCGACCTGTGATGTCATCGCTTTTCTTTCTTGTATACTCGTGATGACCCCAAAAAGGAAATTTTCCCAAAGAGGATGAGAAGCTTTGTGATCTAGAAGCTTCTAGAGTGGCGAGCTGGAGGTTGTTCAATGTAGATGAGGTCGAGTTATCCTAACTTGGCATCTTGGTCTTATCCCTATGAGCTACCTCCTTGAGATAAAGGCCTACTCCTATCTTTGGAGAGATCCCAACTCCCTTTCCCAGCCTATATATTCATCCTCTCCCATTCCCAAATGGTTGGTCTATGTCTATTTGTACCCTTATGCTAAGATTGTGCCTATATGCTACTCATTTGCCTTGGAGAGCTTATCTTGGACTTGGATATTCATTCAAGGAGAGCCTATCAACATCAAGGTTTGGTTGTATGCTTCCCACTAATTTCTATTAATATATAACTGCTGGTTCATTTTCCCTAAATGTGTATGCTCATGTATCATTTAGCTTAACATTTCTTGATCAATTAAGTAGGTTACTTTTGAATATGTTATTCATATTTTCATGCCTTGTTGTGTCTTGATCTCTTGTGTAGGTGCATAAATTTCGTGAATAGTAGTAACGAGCCAATGATGTAATTGATTCAAGGTCTTCAACAAAGGAGACTATGATAGCATTAGAATGAGGTAGGCCATCTTCTTCGTTTCTATTTTCAATTGTAACTTAGGAAAATGTTTGGTAGATTGTCAATTCAGTTGCTAGACCCACTCATTGGTCTAGAGGGATCATCTCTGTCCACAAAGAGGATTTACCTAGACAAAAAAATGAAAAAACTGCTGGGGATGCTATGACCCTTTCCATTCAATCCTTCATCCTGCTTTTGTGTTGAGTTTGACCAACCGTCCATTTTCAATCTTGTTTGTTTGTTTGTAACTTTTTCACTTATTGGTAATTGTTTGAAGGTTTTTGGTTTTTACTGATCTTGAATATTTTTTGGTTTTATCTCATCTTTCTCGACCGTCACGGTTTTCTCCCTAACAGTCGCGATGACATCACAGACGTTTTAATTACAGTCACGATTATCACAGTTTTTCCTATGACAGGTGCGATGATCCCAGAAGTTTAAAAAATTAGGTTTTTCTTATAGATTTCAATATTTTTCCTTTTTCAGTGTGATTATAGTGTCATTGTCTTGATTGACATGATTGTCTAACTGAAATTTCCTCTTGCTTTGGTTTAAGTGTGTTCGAAGCTTGATTTTCTTTCTAGGGTTCCTAGGGTTTTCAGGTCACCTTTCATTCGCCCATTGGTCCATTCTTCAGAGATAAATTACCTTTTTTCAAAGAGTCTTTTTGCATTTGGACATCTTTTTCAAGTCACTTTTGATTCTTTGGTATAAAGTTGTTTTCATTAGTGTTGAATTTAGTAGATGCTTTGAAAGTAACTTTAGTTGTGTTAGCAAGAAATTTATTACAAAATTGTTTGTCCTTTGATTGAATCAAAAGGAAGTGCTTGTTGATTTTTTTTTTTATGTTTCGGAAAGTGAAATTGTATATTGTAGGTTTTAACCCCGTACAAAAATTACCTGCATACGAATTCTAAATCACAGGAAAAATAAAAATGCGAGAGCATAACACATAAAACGCATATACACAGAGATTT